>CM055875.1:14464643-14697143 GCA_029582165.1 Portulaca oleracea
CATGTCTCCCCCTTGCTGCAACTCTAAAAATTCCTTTTCTTTAGCCTTCTGGAGGGCCATAGGATAGAACCTGTTTTTCAGCATCTCCTTGAATCAGTTTCACTTGAACCCAGGTTCATTCTGTCATTCCTTCACATTCACCCACCACAGGTCGGCTTCCCCCTTGAGATGGTAAGTGGCGAAGTTCACCTTGCGGTCCTCCAGGTATTGGATGGCGTCGAATATCTTTTCCACATTCTTTATCCATTCCTCAAAGAATGTGGGGTCTGCCATCCTGGTATTGGAAGGAGGGTTGATAATCTAACATTCAACACAACATCCTTTTAGTTTCCATGGAGTAACATCCAATATATAACAATCTATTTTCTATCGACATTCTATTCATCACATGAAACAAATAAAGTAAAATAAAAAATTGCAAGCATGGCCTTTCCAACAATTACATAAAGACAACGACATAGTTTCAATAATTTCATCCAAAACATATGAGTTTTATGGCCTACATACACAACTTCTTACCATAAATTCATGCTCATTAACATACGATAACAAAACATGGAAAATAGATTTAGAGTTACATAAAGACGAGGGAAGGGGGTAATCATAAACCTGCTGTCACTTAGCACTACTCTCTCCGGTTTCTCTTGTTCCCGTGCGCTGGTCCTGGACCCCAACTTAAGTCGTCAGACTCATCTCCAAAATCAGCCTTCTCCTCGGGGTCCTCTTTTGGATCCTCCTCTGGATCTTCTTCATATAGCTCCTCTTCTAGCTCTTCCTCGGGCTCGCTCTCATAATCTATCTTGAAGTCATCCCCGTCAAACGAAATCGGGGGTGGTGCCTCACTTATGTCCATGTCGATGATATCGGCCGGAGTGGTTGCCACCATGGACTGAACTAGGCCCAAAATGGTAGGTCCAGCTGGTGCTCGCCCGCACCATTGGCAAACAAGTCCCTCCGACCCCTCATCATGAAGCGGTGGCAACATTTGGGTGGCCCGGTACTCTCAAACCCTATCGCTCATCAAAGTCTGCAGAACCAAGTTACCCATGGCGCCATTGTGGGCTAGGCAGGTAGTCTGGACTGCCACATCCACCTGTAGCTCAATATCCGGTAGAAGTTGTTCCACATACTCATGGAGGTAGGGTCTCATCGAACTCCTTCCAGAATATCAAGTGGAAGAGGTCGTCCTCAATGTTATAGCCGTGGAGTATCACGGGGTTCATCCTATTCAAAACAGACACTTGATGAGGTAAAGAACACATATTGATAAATCACATTTAAGACTTAGCTACCTAAGGTTTCATAGAATTTTAAAAATTTAGGAGCTACTAGGTCGAACCTAGTGCTCTGATACCATTCTGTAACGCCCCAGAAAAACAATTATAAAAAGGTCAAAGTCAAGATTAACGATAACATAAATTTAGCGGAACTCTAAAATTTTAAAACGGGCGTCACTGCCGTATCCCTGAAGAAATACAAGGCGATAAGGAAAACTACACTGTTTGACAACGGAATATAACAACTAAATAACCTTAGAAATTTGAACTAAACAATTATAATATCCAGACTTTCAAATATTTAATGCAACTCAAAGACTAAATTAACGAGCCAAACCTCACTGCTAGTTCCCGTCCCCAACATAAAGATAATCACCTGAAAGCAAAATATTTAAACACATGAGGAGGGAAACCTCAATAATGTCTACCCCTAACAGTCAAAACATTATAAAATTCATTTCAACACATTTTAAGGGAACGGGAAACAAGTCAAACATTTCCATATAATTTTCATCAGAGAACTTTACCATTTTCCATATTTTAAAGCGAGCGGGGCTTCTATATTGCCCCTCGAAGTCAAAGACTTCACGAACTGCATTCTATAATCCTTTCTCATCATTCATTTTTCATTATCAATCAATCCCAACCTTACTCACGGATGGCCATCGCAAACACCTTTTCTCATCATCATAATTAATCACAACCTCATCCCGGATGACCATTGCAACATTTATTCAAAGCTACCAGGCGTAACCTGGTCTCCTGACAGCCTCCCTGCAAGAATTTACCCTGGTCTTGGGGAGATTGTCTGAACCCGCATTTTAATCATAACCTTTAATTTAGTCTAATTTATATTCTCAAGTCACAACCATCTCAATCCAATAAATTCCAAGACCAACATCTTCCATAACCAAATAAATCCAACTCAACACAAATTTAACCACAAGACCAAAAGACTGCCAATTTTCACTAAGTAAAGAACAACATTCTTCTCAAATCATAGATAGTCAAAATTTCACTTAAAGTCTCCCTTATCGGGATGCAAATTCAACAACAAAGCCACTAAAAACATTTTAGGGTATCCAAAGGCGATTAGGGCATAGACATTACCTGTAATTGCTTCACTTCACTTCGAAGGTTCACAGGAGCTACAACGCGGTCTCGCTCGGTCTCGACGAGAGGAAGACAACCAGAGGGTTGTGGTGCTGGCAGTGGTTCTCGGTCAACGGAGGGTGGCGTCGACATCAGAGGTGGTCGAACGTGAAGCGTCGTCGGCAGGGCGGCGGTGGTCGAAGTTTGAGCAACAACAACGTTAACCAGAGGCTTGGAGGTTCGCTGGAGTCGTGGACGGTCGTCGGTCGGTCTCCGGAGCTAGGGGGTGTCGCCGATGGTCAGGGAGGTCGTCGGAGCTTGAGTGGTGGCGTCGAGGTGGATGTTGCTGGGGTGTTCTGGGTCAGTAGAAATAAGGGAAAAAGGAGGGGTATTTGGGCGGGGCTCTGCTGGTGGTCGGCCGATGGCACTGGCGACGCTTTGGGTATTTGACGGTCGAAAACAGATGGGGAGGTGAAAGGTGGTGAAATGAATAGGGAAAGGAGGTGGTGGTGCATGATGTTGCTGGGTTTTGGTTTGCGGGTGATTTTTGTGGTGCTCGGGGTGGCGGTGTCAGCTGGAACTGGCACAGCGGTGGTCGGAATATGGTGGGTGGTTACCGGAAAAACGAAAGGAGGGAGGAGGGAGATGGAAGATGGGTAGTGTGATGGTGATGTTGATGATGACGAGGGGGTCCGTGCGTAGGGTGGCTGGATGCACAACTATAGTGCACAGCAGTAGACAAAGGAATAGAAAAAGGGACGAAGGAGAGAGAGAGAGTGTGTGTGTGTGAGAGAGAGAGAGAGAGAGAGACAGAGAGAGAGAGATGAAGCGTGCGGCGCAAGTTTAAAAACTAGTTTCTAATTACCAAATGGGGGGAAATTAGAGTATTTTATAGAGAGGGAAACTAGGTTAGAAAAATTTATTTAATACCTCTCATAAAAACTCTCTCCTAAAAACAACTTTCCTAAAACAAATTCTACAAATTGATCCTAATAAAATTAACCAATAACCAAAAATTCTCTAACTGATATCTTTTAGTTGCTAAAAATTTCAACTAACCCACTCGCGGTCCTAATAGCTCTATGTGATAACAAACATATAATTAATCACCAAAATAACATACGCCAGGAATTTTAACGTACGGTGCAATTAATAGCATTTTTCGGGGTTTTACAAGTTGTTATTAATATTATGGATGTTAGTTCTTTTAGTATGTTTTGGTAAAGTTTGGGGAAATTAATGAATGTGGTATCGTTTTGCAGGTTCATTTGGAGGAGTTTGGCGGAGACAATGTTGATTATTCATCGTTTTTTGCGACCGAAGATGTGTTTCAGACTATAGAAGCAATTCATGATTGGGTCGATGAAATAGCTCGGGGCATCGGATTTAGGTTTGTACGGTTTACATACAAGAGAAATGATGCAGAGAGTCTGCTAAGGTGTTACTTGAACTGTTGGAGGTACGGTAAATATCTTGGGAAACTGAATGATCTGGATGCTACGACTCGTCAGGATACATTGACGAAGGCGTTTCATTGTAAATTGGTCATTGTAGCGTGGACTCGTACTGGTACGAAATGACGAGTCGTGTTTGCGATGGAGACTGGGGGATGCATAATCATCGCTTCATTGTGTACGAGGAAGGACATCGTCACTGACACCCATTGACTTCTGACATGAAACATCATGTCCGTGATATGACCAACCTGGGGTGCACGCCGGCCACGATACAAACATCACTGACGGTGAAGTTCCCTACTTCTAAGGCAAACATGAGGCAAATATACAACGAGTGGGCAAAGATGCGCACTGAGGATACGAATGGTAGGACGCATGCCCAACATTGTCTCCACTTGGCGAAATCTGGCAGGTACGTCTCCTTTACTGATTATGATGATGGTGGCAAGCTTCGTCAACTCTTTTTATGTCACTCGTACTCGTTGAAGTTGCTCCGTACGTACCTGAATGTCATTCTCATTGATAGTTACGTACATGACAAACAAGGCGAAGTGGCCTTTATGTGAGCTGGTAGGTGTGACACCCACTAACCACAACTTCCAGATTGCTTACTCGTTCATACGGGACGAGAAGATGGACTCATATGAGTGGTTGATGTGGAGGCTGCATAAATTGTTAGGTCCTGATGTTATTCCATCCGTGTTTTTGATGGACAAGGATGATGCTTTGTTGGGTGCCATTGCCAGTGTTTACCCATATGTGCCCCAACTGTTGTGCGTGTGACATATTGGGAATGATGTGGAGAACAAAGTAAACAACCTTATTGGGGGCAAGAATAATGGACTCGGGCTACATTTCAGACATCATTACTGGAATGACATTGTATATGCCGACACTCTTGAAGAGTTCGACAGGAAGTGGGACGCACTCACTAGCGCATGGATTGGCAGAAATGAGCGAATTGTGTCGTATCTGAATGGGACTTGGATGAAGCTTAAGGAAAAATTCGTTTGTGCTTTCACCGACAATGTCCCTCACCTGGGGAACACGACGACTTTTAGAGCGGAGAGCTAGTATTCTACACTGAAATATTATATCGGCAGTTCTAGAGGCACCTTCGATCGTGTCTTTGCGAAGATTCACCAACACTTGGAGAATCAACATACTGAGATTTGGAGGGTGCTTGAACAGTCTAGAAGTACGCACAAGCTTTACAGTGATTAGAATTTCTGTAAGCATTTGCACGAGCATGTATCTCATCATGCCTTCAGCCTGTTGTCGAAGGAGTTCAATACCATGTTGTCGATGCGGTATGTCGGAGGCCGCGACATGTGCGATCACAAGTTATCGAGAACCCACCTCCTCCCGTGTGCATGTTCTATGATGGACATTTACGAAGATGGAGAGCAATTGCATTATACACGGATAAACATGTTCTGGAGACAACTCACAGTAATTGGCGATGGTGAAACCCCAAGGTCAAATGATGGTGCATAATTTACGGACATGACAGAATTTGAGTTGCTCGTTCAATAGATTCGTGAGAGTAATGCAGCAGTGATACGCCACGTCACCCATGTCATCCACGAGGAGTTGAATCCCGACAGTGTCGATGTTCCTGATGCAGAGACAAGCCCCCCACGCGTCGGGAGACCCAGGACATCGAGATCCACCCGATGCAACCGTAGTGCGTTTGAGTACGACCGAATAGTGGGTCGGGATAGCAAGACTACGACGAACTCAATGAGGAGAAAGGGAACAAGTTCTTCATCAATCGGGATGGGTTCAAAAGGCGTTCATTTCCTTATCTATCTTTTATATTATAACCATAAACATGTATATGGCATTTAAAACTGATGTTAATCTCATGCGCAGGAGCCCGGATGTGTACAGATCCATTCCTGTTCAAGAACGATTTGCAACATTTCTTGTTACCATAGATTGTTGGCTGGATGGATGTTGGCGCTGATGGAAATTGCGGGTTCAGATGAATTGTCGAGGCAGGTTTCGGGGGCGAAGAAGAATGGCCAATTGCTAGGAGGTCAATGCGTAGTGAATTGTTGGGGAATCGGGATGACTATTTGAAGTTGTTTTTTTTATGTCTGAGGGTGAGTTCAATGCATCTGTCCGACGGATAGGTGGTCACATGGTTAGAGCAGCCTGGTTACAGTTTTGGTCGACTCCACATGATTTATTTCCAGTATTGACACTGTTGAACATTATGTGAATCAGCCTTTCAACACCTCCTGGTGAATTTGAGCAGACAACTGAGTTATGCATATCAGTATTACCCATACGAGGAGAACCTGGAATGATGGGACATGCAAAAATATTGGGAATAGTACAACCAAACAAGGACTACTTCATGCTTGTTCATTTACACCAAGATTGCCCTCTACCGTTGATTCATGTTGGATGGCGAGCAACTAAAGACATTAGTGTTGAAGGTTGGGATGAGTCGTTCAAGGCTCGTATTGATAGATGGCAAGCTATTAGGGCCGCTCAACGGCGATGAATGTCGTTGGTATTAAACTATATGCTTATGTATTTATTTGGTTTTGTTATTGGTAATTTATTTGGGTATTTTTTTTTTTGCAATACAAACTCATGCACAATTAAATTTAAACATAAATTGTACCATAGTTAAATGGAAACTTACATTGTACGACATTTAAATTTAAACTTTGTACGACAATACTAAGTTTAGGGTACACCAACAACAATTACAATTAAAAACACAATCTACTCCTCCCGCTCATCATCTTGCTGCTCGGAGACCTGGATATGCATTTGACTGCACAAACGTGCGTACATATCGCTAATGTCAGTCAGCCATTGACGACTCACTTGCGCCATCTCTTCATTCGGTTGGGGTGGCTGCCTCCCTCGCTACACTAGTGAGGCCCAGTCATAGGCCAACTTTCATAAAAATAAAACACAAAACAAAGCAGTTAGACCAATCATAATATCCACCATCCTAAAACAAATCAATAAAACAAAATATTAAAATATGCTAAGGGGTTTGTACCTGTTTGAGGGATGTATGATCATCGACTATGGATTGGCTGGTAGAGGCGTTGTTTATCAAGAATTTGTGAGAGTGTGCCACATACCAATCGTTATAAGCAACATCTACATCCCACGACACACGTTTTGTGCGTGGCAGATCACTCACTAATAATTTATTTCCAATCGGAAACCCCATCCAGTCCGAGCTAACATTAGCCTCCAGAAAGTCCACTTTGTAAGGCCCCTTCGATGGTCGCTGAGCGCTCTTCGGTATGGTTCACCTTCGGGGGATATGCTGTTGGTGCCCTAACTAACGGACCACGCGATCAGGCATGTACAAGTCAGTGACGTCGTATGCACGAATAGGGCCCATGTACAACGTCCTCTCGCATGACTTGTAAGGGGTAGGTCCAACACATATGATTCGGTGTCAATGCATCTAGGGACGCCCTCAACGCTAGGAGGCGCTGTTCTGATCTCGCCAGGTGATTGGGAAACCACCTGCTCGCGCGAGGCCCATTTACCGGTCGCTCTCCGTGTGGCCTAAAATCAGGAACGTACTCATAGATCTAAGCCTACAACAGGGTCAAACACCCAGCCAACTTCGTTTCCTAGCCCTGCTCACCGCCCCTAACTGTCGATAAAGGTACGCCAATGTAATCGTACCCCAAGCAACGCGATCGACGACATGGTCAGTGCTAGGCCACAGATGCGGCCAAACTCTATCCCTCGATTTGTCCACGCCCTTGTCCTATGGGGAATGAGATAATTGGTCGATGTAGATATCAACCTCAAATCAGCATCAAGTATGGCGCCCTTGTCATAAGTGTGCAAGGTCTTCAGTTCCTCTATTTTCTTTCGGAAAATAGCCGACACGTACCCGTTAACCACTTCTAGATCAAGACCATCAGGCATCGTGCCATCAACCGCAAGACCCAAGACATGTTGCACATCATGCAACATGATTGTCATTTCACTGAAGGGAAGGTGAAATGTGTTCGTGTCGGGTTGCCACCTCTCAACGAACACTGAGATCAACGTCATATCGATGTGGTCATACATCAAGTCCCCCAAAGTGGTGATTTGGATCCTTTCTATTGCCCTTGGCATACGGGATCCATCGCGGACCTCAATGACCTCAACACATTCCTCTTCGTCACGCAATCAAGAACTGCATGAGGCGAACGCTCCCTACCCTCCCATATTACCTGAGCAATGTGACCTCCAAAGCTCAGTATAATGGCCCAAATTGAAGGTCCCCCGGGCACGTCATCGACAATCTTCCAGTCGTCATCATCACTCCAGCTCCTCTTACTATGCGTACTGCTGGTCCCAGCATCACGGGTAGCAGAACCACTTCCCTGTCCCCGCTGTAGAATTAGGGCAAACTTCTTCGATGCATATCTCACCGACATGAAACCCGTTGGCCTGTAAACTGGCCCAAAAGGAGGCGCGACTGAAGTAGGGATCATCTGCGGGACATCAGACTCGGACCATCGTCCCCCATTGTCTCCGTGTCAGTCGACTCATCCATATATTGATTTAGATGGTCAACGAAGCCTTGCGTGGTCTGACTGTGCGTGTCCTCGGGCTGGACGGCCGCATCATCATGTGCTCCACTACCGCGGCCGGAACGTCGTGCTGATGCAGTCACATTACGTCTGTGAGGGTTCCCATATTCACCCCCCTCCAACCATACCTAATTTGCTGCGACCGATTCAAAAATCCTCTACCCTTACCTTTGCCTGCCATTTTAGATCTCCTGCATAATAATAAAATAATTACTTAACTAAACACAACTGCTTAGAAGGAAATTCGCCGTTCAGAGTTACAATAATAAATAGAATTATAAAACCCTAAACCCTAAACCCTAAAACTTAAACCCTAGGCCCTAAACCCTAAACTCCTTAAACCCTAAACCCTAAACATTATTTACACATAACACTTTCTAACACTTTTATTTCCTACACATAGACTACTAAACAACGATTTTTAACACTCTAAATTATTTATAACACTTTATTATTAACACTATACACGGAAAAAAATTATTTTTATGAACTCTATACATTAATCACCCTAAACAACAATTTTTAACACTAAAAAAAAGTAATAAAAACTACCAAAATAACAATAACTTTAATATATATATATATATATATATATATTAATAAAAACTAATAAACTTACAATGATATATATAATTAAAATGGTATATATAATTATATTAATTTATAAACGATTAATAAAAACATTAAAAACAATAAAGTAATTTAACACCATTATTAACATCATTATACACATAATAATCAATATTATTAACAAAAAATAACAATAATATTAAATATTCATAATTTACAATACTATAATTAATAAAATTATTATTAACAATATTATCAAAATTACCGTATAAATTAAAAAAAAAATTGATCGAGAAAATCGTCGGTGCTGCACCGGCTGCCCCGCAAACACCGTGTCAAACCGCGACTGTCTGCCGCATGGTGTTGCCGGTAAACGGCGACAGGTTGTCGCGTGATTTTTCCGGCAAACGGTGGCACGTTGCCGCACGACAATCGCGGCAAGGTTGCGGCCAGTGTTGCGGCCGCCGTTGCCGCAAAAATCACGCGGCGACGGCAATATTTCCGGAAATTTTGTTCGCTGTCCGATTTTTGTTCAAATTTCAAATTCAAAAATAATAATTGTAAACACATTAAACTTACAAGAATTCCGTCAATTACAATTCCCGGGCAGGGGTTGGTGTGGCGACGACCGTCGTGATCGTTGGTTGAGAGCGTTTTTTAGAGAGATAAAGTAGAGAGAAGGTGGAGAGGAAGATTATGAGGTCAAAGGCGTTACAGAAAAATTATAATGAAAAGTGGGCGACAATAGTAATATGGGGGGCGACGAAGAGTAGGCCATAATATAAATGATAACCTGATCATACCAACATATTAAAGAATCCACATTTTTTGTGATACTATATTTATAATATAATACAAATATAAAATTATTTTTATATAGTCTATATGTAGTATTAATCCTTAAAAAATGAAAAATATATTTATAATGATTTAAACTATTCTTTGTACATGTACGATGCACATGTTATTTTATCTTATTTGTTGATTTTCGATTTAATTACAAATATAATTTAGGGTTTTTGGACATCAATAATACCAACTTTGGGGGTATTGGATATCAATAATACAAACTATTTTCTTGGACACTAGCAGTACAAACTATTGACATATTTTTCCTCTAACAGTACACCGTCGAATTGTTATGGTTTTAACCTATCGAAAAAATTATGTAGCTCCATAATATGTGACATGGAATGCATGTTAATGTCCACGTCAACATTTTCTACCCAACATCTTCCTTCCACGTCACACATCATGGAGTCACGTCATCTTTCCGATGAGTTAAAACTACAACAACTCGGTCGTGTACTGTTAGAGGAAAATAGGTCGATAGTTGGTACTACTAGTATCCAAGAAAATAGTTTGTATTATTAGTCTCTAATACCCCCAAAGTTGGTATTATTGGCGACCAATAATCCTATAATTTATGTTTGTTTCTTGCATGTTTGATTTAAGGGGTAATGAGAAATTTGCAAGAGTTTTCATTATTTTATTTTTCCAAACATATTTTGGAAATGTTCTATAAATAAAGAAAATATTTGTACCAAAGTCTTCTATAATATTAGATCTATTGTGTAATGCTTTTGTTCATTACTAGTGTCGTCTGAATGTAACTTTAGAGTGTTGGTTATGGTTATGGTTATGGTTTTTTTTTTTTGAACTTATTTATAAGGGTTTTTGGATGCTAATATACTGAACTTTTGGGGTATTGGACAATAATGTACTAAACTTTGACCTTGGACAATATATAATACACTATACTTTGGGGGGTGTTGAGCAATAATGCACTCAATATGATTTTGGCAATGGCTAACTTGGTGGCGGTCCTATGTAGCGGGTGGAGGAGATGAATTGGTTAAAAAATATTTGTCTTCTCGGTCTGTCACGTAAGATTGTCACCAAGTTCGCCACCGTCGAAATCATCTCGAGTGCATTATTGTCCAACACCCCTTAAAGTTTAGTGCATTATTATCCAAGGTCAAAGTTCAGTGCATTATTGTCCAATACCCCAAAAGTTTAGTATATTAGCGTCCAAAATTCCTATTTATAACAAAAAAATGTTTTTATTTGAAAGTAGTTTTGCCAAAGTATGTTTCTAAAAAGTTTATCAATTGTTTGAACTTATTTATATTAGCGTTTAAATATATTATTAATTAAACTTTATAGATTAATTTATCATATAAGTATTTTTAATATATTTTTCCATTTGGTGTATCTTTTCAAAACATGAGGTAGCTTACACAACTTTATTATTTTATTTGTTAGACTATAAAACCATTCCTAGGGTTTCAATCATCCGCTTAGACTTTTGCTTGATATGGTTCCACATGATATCAAAGCCAGACCTGAGCACGAGGTCTCAAATTCGAATCTCAGCGTCCCCCAAATCCATTTGCGCAAAGTGACCAAGGTAGCATTTGCAACATTCACGCTTCAAGCCCAATGGGCATTCGCGTGAGGGGCGTGTTAGACTACAAAACCATTCCTGGGGATTCAACCATCAGCTTAAACTTTTGGTTGAAATGGTTCCACATTATTCCATATCTTCTTATTTGCACTATATATAGTTGTATATAAAATTAGCACTTATATTTATTAGTGGTTAGGAGCGTGCAAAAACTAATTAGATAGACATATGTAATTCAAAAAATAACTCGGAGGTACCCCAACATTTGGGGAAACTATTTTTCGGTACCCCAACTTTTCAAAACTAATTTTGAGTTACCCTTATTTTTGGGTTAGTAATTATTTGGTGCTTTTCCGGCCAATAATTTTATTAAGTGGCCGAAATACCCTTATTCTTCTTCTTTAAGGGTATTTTTTCAAGAAGGGAAGAACAAGTGCATTTTGATCACTTAATAAAATTAATGGCCGGAAAAGCACCAAATAATTAATAACCCAAAAAGTAAGGGTACCTCAAAATTAGTTTTAAAAAGTTGGGGTACTAGAAAAATATTTCACCAAAAGTTAGGATACCTCAGAGTAATTTTTTGTATGTAATTTGTAAGACTAAAATATTTGTTAAGAATTTTTTTTTGGGTTTTCCATTTGTTGTAGGGACACCTCCATTGCAAAAATAAAAATAAAAATGATAGTTATAGTTATAGGGAGGGTAATATTGTACCAAAACAGAGTTAATTACATCAATTAAAGAATACCACTTGTGATATTCACCTTCAATAGAAAGTACATAAATGTTGATGACTTTTGTCTTTATTAGTTGAAGTAGGAGTAAATGTTGATGAAAAGTGCTTAGAAGGTATAGAAACAATGAAAACTCGCTTTGGATATTGTTAAGAGTAGTGAAAAAAACTCACTTTCCTTAAGTACTAGTTACTATACCGTAAATGTTCAAAGGGATAAAGCTTATCACTTAACACACTCAAGAAAAATGGTTTCTCACTAGAATCACTCAAGTATAGTTGCAGTCTAGAAAAGAATGAAAAGATGTGATTATCGAATGGTGTCTCAAATAGTTGAGCATGTCTCCTATTTATCTTCTCCCTTCTTGGCTCCCTAGGTCAAAGGACTTAATTAGGGTCCTTAATGGAGAATCATGACCTTGAATGAGTCCATTGACCAAGGGGTGTAATCAAGATATAGCTGTTGGAGATTAATATCGGATATAAAATTGATATTAAAACTTAATGTATAAAGATTATATAGTTGTTAGCATTAAAACTGCATTATGGCATTCAACACGATCCGTGTTAATCGTACCACGGTCCATGTTGCCTCAACACGACAGTGTTGAATGCATAGTCAGTTTTATGCTCTTTTGCAGACCAGCACGATCCGTGCTGGTCTATTATACATCCGTGTTGATCATATTTGAAAGTTAGGTTAGGTAAAAAAATATGTGGAATATAAATGAGACAAAACCTGGTAGCTGTTTACGATGTTCCTCCGAACTCAATTTCGAAGTACGTCACCGCATAGAGTTCTCCAACTTTAGGAATTAACCTCGAATTATTATTAGGATGAATTTCTCACAATCTTAGAGTCTTCTCTACTCTCAAGATCTCACCACTTGATATCGCCTCTTAATCAAGTGTAGAGAGTTGACCTCTCAACTCCAAATCCTCTCCCTAACAATAATTATCTCAACAACTCAACTCAAAAGCTCAATACAATTTTCTTTGTAATCTCACACTCAACAATAGTAACAAATAATAATGCTCAAATGAGATGTTTGCTTGTGTTTTGTCTCTTCTTTTGTCTCTTCTCTTGCATTCTTGAATGCTCAAAGACTCCTCATATTTATAGCGTGTGAATAGTGTCAGAGTTAATCATATGAATAAAGCAACTCTTGATTTTTGGCATGCATGATCTCTTAATCTTGATATGGCTCTCAGAAGATGTTGCCTTTGAATTCTTTCACCTTATTAATTAGATATGATATTCAAGAAACAAGCAAGTGAATAATATCATATCATGACATATTATATAAATTTAATAAATACTTAAGCTCAATATTTATCAAGCTAAATATATAATATCAATTGTTGCTAAAATGATAAATGATTTGGTTCAATGTATTTGGACATTCATTGGTTTTGCATATTTCATTTCATCCAATATTCTCATGATATTAGTCAAGTCACACTTCACAAATTTATCCAATTAAATATTATGGTATCACATAAAGTACCTCACTTAAATATTGTATTGTGGCATGATTCATATAACAAGGTCCTAACAATCATTCTAAAATTAATATATTGGGCCATCATAAATATTATATATGGGTAACATAATAATTAAATCAATTCAATTTCCCACCTCATATATGAAACTTATTTTATCGTTTGTTATCATCAAAATCATTACATGTTTCATAAAGCTAACAATATTCTTTGTGTTTGCCTTATATATGATCCTATACTTGTATCACATGACTTTCTCATGCTATATAATCTTCTTATACTCTTGAAATAATTCCAACAATCCCCCGCCATTTCAAGAGTATAAAACTACTTAAAATTATCTTACTTAAAGAGAAATAATACCCCTACCATTTGAGATATACCTTAACTTGTAATCACACGAGAAATACACAAAGTCTATGCCTAATGAAAACTAGATTGCTCTTTGAACTTTTCATTTAGTATATATAAGCCAAAATTGAATCTAAATCTCAAAGTATACATGTCTTTGAACTTTGGATTTATACTGATAAACTATACTTATAAGACACTTACGTTTTAAATCTTAAGTGTTATTACCTGACACTATTATCCGGCCTTGTGTCCTTATCCTTCATAAGTGTTTCGGAACTCTAGCTCATAGCTACTTTATGCGGCCACACATAATACTTACATAGGTAAACTTTGTAATATATCGCCCCTGTAATTAGGCTTCCACAAAGTCTATTAAGAGTATTACTACTCAACCTCTTGTCATTACATATTTCTAAGCATCTCTTGACCATAGGATTATAATATTGATGCTTCCTACTAATTTGACAACTCTGTACTCATTTGAACTTTAGGAATTGGTGTTATTCCAATTTGAAAAGTTGAGTCTTTGTTGTGATTAGTAGAACATTCAGCTACACTTAAACCCATCCCCTTTGAAGTTTCTTTTGTCAAATCTCTAGATAATCCTTTAGTTAAAGGACCAGCTAAGTTTTCTTTTGATTTGATAAATCTTAAAGTCACTACTCCATGTCTTATTAGTTGATGTATATAAGCATGGCTTAAACCAATGTGTCTTGACTTTTCATTATAGACATGACTATATACAACATCAAGAGTAGTCTTACTATCACAATGAATTGTAATAGGTGCTATTAGCTTATACCAAATAGGTATTTTCAACAATAAGTTCCGTAGCCATTCCGCTTCCTTACACGAAGCATATAAAGCTACTAATTCCGAAGACATAGTGGAGTCTGCTATATATATTAGCTTGTTTCTTAGATCCCCGAGAAATTGCCCCACGTCCTAATAGGAACACCCATCGAGTAGTAGAAGAGAAGTCTCCTTTATCTATCCAACTCGCATCTGAATAACATTCTAATACAGAAGGTTCTCCTTTATAAGTGAGTTGAAAAATTTTAGTAACGACTAGATATTTTAGTACTCTCCGAATAGCAAACCAATGCATATTACTTGGTTTACTTGTATATCTACTCAACTTGCCTATTGCATAAGCAATATTTGGCCTTGTACTTGTCATAGCATACATGAGACTTCCTATTACCTTAGCATATTCAAGTTGATCAACTGGAGAACCCATGTTCTTCTCTAGTTTCTTACTCGGATCATAAGGTGTTCTTACTAGAGTTATATTTTCACCTCCGAACTTATCCAAAATTTTCTCAACGTAATGCTCTTGAGATAAACTTATTCCATCATTATTTCTAATGATCTTAATACCAAGAATTACATATGCTTCACCGATATCCTTCATAGAGAACTTAGAGGATATAAATTCTTTGGTCTCATTAACTTGCTCCATGTCAGTTCCAAAGATCAACATGTTATCAACGTATAGGCATATAATCACTCATTTACGATTCTCAAACTTATATTGTATATGCACTTATCTGATTTATTGATATTATAACCACTTGAAAGCACTACTTCATCAAACTTTTGATTCCAATGCTTAGGTTCTTGCTTAAGTCCATACAAGGACCTTATCAGTTTACAAACCCTTCTGGTTTTTCCATATTCACCTCTTCTTCTAGTTCTCCGTTTAAGAATGTCATCTTGACATCCATTTAATAGATTACTAACTTATGGATAGTAGCTAAAGTCAACAACACGCGTATTGAGACTATCCTAGCTACCGGTGCATACGTATAAAAGTAGTCAATACTATATTTTTGAATAAAACCCCTTACAACCAACCGGGCTTTATACCTCGACACAGTACCATCTACTCTTCTTTTCCTTTTAAAAATCCATTTATAGGTAATTGATTTACTTCCGGGAGGAAGATAAACCAATATCCAAACATTGTTTTCCCTTATAGAATCAATCTCATCTTGTACCTCTTCTTTCCACAAAGAAGCATCATGAGATTGCATAACTTCTTTAACAGTCTTTGGATCTTTATTTATGTCGTACATACATAGGATCTCACTTTTAATTGAGTCCCTCTAACCTTTTACCAAATATACATAGAAGTTCGAGGCAAAATCCTTTGGTCTCCTTGCTCTTTTACTCCTTAATTCAATACTTTCATCTTCTTCATCATGATTAAAATCATAACTTGGAAGATCATCTTGTATGGAAATATCCTCATGATTTTCATCATGAGGCTCAATAGGAGGAACAATATCTTGAATTATATCTTTAGATCTAGGAATTGCAGAGAACTTAGTCTCATCAAAAATTGCATCTATCGATTCCATAACGGTATTCATCGATATGTACTCATTTGGCTCAATCACCAAAAACCTATAGGCTTTGCTATCTTGAGCATAGCCTATAAAGATGCACTCTTTTCCTCTTTCATCCAATTTCCTTTTCATATGTTCCAAGACCCTTACAACGGCCCTACAAGCCCAAATCTAAAAATATTTTAGATTTGGTTTTCTTTTGTTCCATAACTCATATGGGGTACTAGAATTCCCTTTAATTAGAACTCTATTTAAGATATAGCAAGTCGTTAACATAGATTCACCCCAAAATCCATTACTTAACCTGGAGTTAGACAACATAGAATTCACCATTTCTTTTAAAGTTCTATTTTTCCTTTCCGCAACCCCATTTTGTTGTGGTGTATACAGGACGGTTGTTTCATGAACAATCCCCGTTTCTTGGAAAATGTTTGGATCATAAAATTCCCCTCCTCTATCCGATCTTAAAACTTTAATTAAAGTCTCACATTGTAGCTCACTTCTAGGTTTGTAAACTTTAAATTTTTCAAGTGTTTTATCTTTGGAACTCAAAAGATAAACTTGACAATATCTAGAATAATCATCAATGAAAGTTACCTAATACTTCTTACCACCCATAGAAGGTGTACTATGAGAATCTCCTAAATCACTATGAATTAAATCAAGTAATTTAGAAGTCCTTTTTATATTTGAGAATGTAACAACCCGCCCCAAAATCATGATTATTACGTACTAACCATAGTAATTACCTAAATCACGTTATAAATTTTTTCGCGTTTACCTTTATTTATTTATTGATTTACTTGTTTATTTATTATTATCGGTGATAAGTCTCGTGCTGGAGATGGCTAAGGTGTCGAATTATCGGCTTAAAAATTTACTTTACATACCCATTCAAAGAGTTAAAGTGTTTCAGGTTATACGTTTCACGTTATAAATTTATTTACCGAGAATCGGCTAATATTTTTTTTTACGTCCCGATTTATATATATATTTTACAGTCCCGATCTTCATTTATTACATTTTATTCCTTTACATAAATTCAAGAAGTAATCTTTCCACTTTATTATTTTAATTCAATTACCATTGTATTTTATTTTATGTTACCCAATTATTACCAATATATCTTATTTCCTACAAAAACCCAATATGTCAAGTTACTACAACAATTACAATATATTTTATCCTATTGTTATCCTCTTATTTTATTTTAATTAAGGTCTTATTTTAATTATTATTAGTATTAGTTAATTAGATGGTAGTATATATGTGTATTAGTTAGGGGGAGGCTTAAGTCATTTTCATTTCACTCTCAAATTAGACAACTCACCAAGGCTCCCATCCTCCTCCCTCTCCCTCCATTCGCCGCCACCACCAGCAGCCCAGCCGCTTTTCCCAAGCCGCCACCACGGCCACCGTGCATCACCCCCTTCCTCTCTCTTGTGTTTTCATCCATTTTTTTTATTTAACCCCAAGGGTAATCTCTCAAACCCCAATTTCAAATCTTTTATGCCCTAATATGAAAATTCATGTTATATATATGTTTCTTTTATAAATTCCATCTCTTTTACTCTCTTTATTCATGAATTCAAGTATATAATTGTATTGGTTAAGTTAGGGTTAAGTTTTGAAGTACATGCATGTTGATTTCTAAGTGTTTTGTGAGGTTTAGAGTTGAATTCATGGTGGATGATGAATTAGTGTTGATGCATGTGGATTTCTTGAGAGTTTCTAAGTGTTTAAGGGCTGAGTTTATGTTGTGAAATTATAAATTAAGTGTTATCATGTTTAATTTGGGTGAATTAATGAAATTGTTATGCAAGAGTTCAAGAACATGTTTATTATGTTGAGTTTATGCTTAATTCATGAATGCATGTGGGTTTTAAGGCCTTTGATGAAGAGATTTTCATGGTTTATATTCTGGAAATATAGTGGATTAAGGTTAGATGAAGTTTGGTTATGTTTTAATATGATTAAGAGTGGAAAAATCCAATTAAAAGATGGGTTTTTGAGTGTTTTAAGCTGCTGTTTCGGTCCTGGAATTTTACAGATTTATAAAAGTGGGATTTTTGCCCAAAATTCTACTCCATTGGATAGCTTAATGTGTTAGCAAACCATAGGCTTTGGAATTTCAAATTTCCGACATGTATAGCCCGAGTTACGACCAAAACCGTAACCTCACGATTTTATATACGAATTTCTGAGTCAGTGTTTTGAGGGCTGTTTTTCGTCCCTTTGGAGACCTCTTTGGTTTTTGTGGTAAACATGAAAGGTTTAGGCCATATTGCAAGCTTTCCGGAAAGGTATGGTTCATAGTCATCCGATATCGGGAGCGTGAGTTACGATCCCGGGAAACCGGGCTGTCCAGAACAACATTCTGCTCAAATTAACCTTTGTGAACTAATGTCTTTTGGGCCTCAAACCAACCCAATAAGGGGTTCTAGGTATAAATGTGTCATGGTTATATATTGTAATTATAGAGTTATGTGTTTAAGGCTAAGAGTACCATTTTTGGAGTCCTAAGTAAGTCTTAAGAATACCTTTCAAGAGCTAGTATGTTTAAGTAATGTATCGTGACTCTCATATTTCTTTAAGTATCATGTTCAATATCTTTGCTCTAGCTAAAAGTTCCTTCTAGCTTGATAACCTCCAATGTCTAATTCAATTCATTCCTCATTTCATAATTCATTAATCCAAGCTTGCTTTTATTCACATTTGGACGTGTATATCTTGCTCCATTTCGCCATTTCATTCGATATCGTATTATCAAACCATATTTGAACTCGTTATCTCGCATCCTAGCTTCCAATTTATAATTACCCTATTCATCATCAATTCAAGCTAATTGTCCTAAGTTCAAGCCTTTTATTTGAATCATCTTCTACGTCATATTTCTCGTGATTTTCCGACCTGAAAACTCCAAAGTTTTATGTGCACAGCTTCTGTCCGGGCCCATTTTGGGGCCCTTCCACTCATTTTTAGCTTCTGGTTCTGTTGACAAAGTTGTAGATTATGTTTTTTTTCCTATTCCGGGATGTACTCTTTTACTTCGTTTCAATTTTCCTAACTCAAGTTATGCTTTAAACTCTATTTTACTAAACCTGAATTTTTCCTCCTAAAGTTAATTCATTTATATTACTAAGTTTCTAAACTTATGAGTCTAATTTAGAACCCTATTCGGTTCTTCATTTCTATTTATTCTCATCTTAGTTGACAAACTTCCAAAGTCATCTCCAAGCCGAGCTGCGCCGCCAAGATCTTTAGCGTCCCAAGGTACGCAAATTGTCCAGCTTTTACGATCTAAGTTATATTCATGATTCATTCAATTTATGACATGTCAAGCTTTATGTTTTATGATATCATTATGTTCGAAAGTGGACCCATTTTATGTATTCTATGTTTATGTTTTAGCTAGTTACGTGAAGTGCTAGCCTTTTAGATGCTCCTGATCAGAGTGTCCTAGACCTGGCCAGTGTCGACCGCGTAGCGGTCACCCAATCCAAATCTAGATCGATTTGGGCATGCGCGTGTGTGAGGTGCTTCCACCGATCATAAGGGTTCCACGTATTTTCTATATACCTCTATTCTATGTTATTCATGTTTATGTTTTATGCACACCATTGCAAGTTATCGTTTTATCCCCTTTTCCCGTTTTCAAAATGAATTTAAATGCCGACACTAAAACCGTTTTCGAACGGTTTACGTGCTGGAGGTTTACGTGCTGAGTGTTTCCCCACTCACTTTTGCGATGTTTTATGGTTTTGTTTTTAGGAGGCTCGAGCTCCCAAGGCAAGGACAAGTCGGTTCCAAAGTAATTCAGGGCTGTCAAGGTAGTTCTCTAAGGAAATCATCGGTTAGCAAGGGCGAGCAGGATTTTGGAAGTCGTTTAGTTGTTAAGCTATGTTTAAATTTATTGAGTTTATCCAAAGGTTGTATAAGTTTTATATATGAAGGTTTTTAAGCTAGTAAGTTATCTTGTGGTTTTGGAAGTTTCTTTAGTGTTGTTGCCTTGTCTCTTTTGGGAGACGGCGGTAATGCCTCGACCTAAGGTGTTCCGCTGCGCTAATCACAGGTTTGAGATTCTAAGTATAGTCTTAATCTTGTGATTAAGGTTGGGGCGTTACAGAGAATGATCTTTTAGTGATTTTGTTAAGCATGCATGTCTTACACTTTTTTATGTCATCATTCAACATAGGAATCAAATCAAGATTAGACATTTCCTTCAACTTTTTAAAGTTCACATGTCCTAATCGAGCATGCTATAGAAAAGAATTATTCAAACTAGACACGTGCAAGTAAGCGAAAATCATGTCATCTTTATTACTTTTAGCATTCAATTTAAACATTTCTCCATAAGCATATCTCTTCCCCACAAATGTCCCTCCCTTGGAAAGTACGTAGTTATCTCCATCATAAACTTGCATAAAACCAAACTTGCTAAGAAGTTAACCGGATACAAGATTCTTACAAACTTCCAGAGCTAATTTAATACACATCATTTAAAAGCTAAGATTTACCGGAAGTGAAAACGAGTTCCACTTGCCCAATGCCTTCAACTTTGACCGGGTGGTTGTTGCGCATGTAGACTTTCACAGATCCGCCGGTTTGAGAGTCTTAAATAAACTCTTGTCAATGCAAACACGCCTTGACGCACCCGAGTCTATGAACCAATCGTTACAACCAATGGAGACCATATTGATATGTTCCCTCATCATAGCTACAAAGGAACTAGGTTCCTTCTCCTTACTCTTGCCTTTAGATGTGTCTTTGTTCAAGAGACCATGTTTTTTTTTTCCATTGGTAGCACTCTTTCTTTGTGTGCCCCGGTTTGCCACATTACCCAACAAACTTGCTTAGGCTTTTGAACTCCCTTGCTAGTTTTGTTGTGGCTCTTATTCTTATTCTTGTTTCCCTTATTCTCTTACACCATATGGACCTTAGATTGCTCTTTAGTACAATCTTGAAGGCGTAACTCTTCTTCAATCCGAATATGATTAGCCAAACCCTCAAGAGACATAGCCTCTTTTAGATGCATTAGTGTCCTTTTAGTCTCATTCCAAGAAGAAGGTAATTTATTAATAATAGAGGATACAATTATAGAGTCATCCTTGTTTAGATTATGTTGCTTGAAGTTTCTCAAAATACGATTGAATCTCATGACATTGATCTACAATTTTCCTATTATCATCCATCTTAAACTTCATGAATTGACTAACAAGAAAATTCTTACTTAAAGCGTCTTCCGACGTGTACTTAGCCTCAAGCATCTCCCAAAGCTTCTTAGGCGTCTCCACATGTTGATAAACATCGAAGAAAGTGTCGATCATCCCATTGAGAATGCATCCTCTACAGTCGTCATTCTCCATCTTTAGCCTTTGCAGAGTAGCCTCCGCATCTTCGACATTGAGAGTAGTAATCATGAAATGCATCTTGCTTTGCCAACGCCGAAAGACAACTCCTTCAAAATGTTCTAGCTTTTTGAAATGTCTACACATATCCCCAAGCGAGGCCATACTAAATAGTTCTTAAGATTGTTGGAGGAAAGTGCTTAGAAGGTATAGAAACAATGGAAACTCGCTTTGGATATTGCAAAGAGTAGTGGACAAAACTCACTTTCATTAAAAACTATTTACTATACCGTAAATATTTAAAGGGATAAAGCTTAGCACTTAACACACTCAAGAAAAATGGTTTCTCACTTGAATCACTCAAGTATAGCTGCAGTCGATACAAGAATGAGAAAATGTGATTATCGCATGGTGTCTCAAATGGTTGGGAATGTCTCCTATTTATAGAAGACTTCTCCCCTCTTGGCTCCCTAGGTCAAAGGTCTTAATTAGGGTCCTTAATGGAGAATCATGACCTTGAATGAGTCCATTGACCAAGGGATGTAATCAAAATATAGTTGTTGGAGATTAATATCAAATATAAAATTGATATAAAAACTTAATGTATAAAGATTATATAGTCGTTGGCATTAAAACTACATTCATGCATTCAACACGGTCCGTGTTGCCTCAACACGACTTATGTAGAATGCAGAATCAATTTTCTGCTCTTCTGAATACCAGCACGATCTGTGCTGGTCTATTATACGTCCGAATTGATCATATTCTTTGTGTTTGCCTTATATATGATCCTTATACTTGTATCACATTACTTCTCATGCTATATAATCTTCTTATACACTTGAAATAATTCGAACAGTAAACTATAGATAATGGGAATCAATATCAATTGCGTTAATGCTATGGACATTAGTTGCAATTGGCATAAAGTCTAACAAAGAGCCAACAACAGTAGGAATGTTTGAAAATCGAGATTAAGAGAAGCAAATACACGGGCATTTGAAACCAAATGACATGTTGATCGTTACCAAGTAAACATGTTTCAATATAGTGTTGTAGATTACCAATGAATTTGTTTCCCAACCTACATGGGCAAGAGAATGATTAGAAATGTAGCAAATAAGTAATATTAGCTGTAACAACATCAATCCAGGGTAAGAAAATGATGTGAAAGGTAGCAAATAAGCAATAGAAATTGCAAGATCATCTTCAACTCAAATAACTGATTTACTGGTAGCGTTCTTTCCCGTAACATTTAGCATATCATAAATAAAACTTGCTACAACATTATTAATTAAAACTATGGATTCACTACAAGTGGAATGCCAACGAGAAATATCAACCTAGACACAACAAATAATGAATAGCCACTTACGCACTGTAAAATTAGATCCGACTTTATTCAAAAAAGGAACCCAATTCTCACATTAACCTAAACAGACATGATCCAATACACTGCTCTCCATTGTAAAGGTCCCCAGCATAAAACATATTAAATTACTAGAACAGCAAGATATGGTTCCCATAAATTCAAAACCTATCCAATATGGCCAAAATATCTAGGTACAACTTGATTTTCAACCCATGATATAAGAAGTCTGATTGATTTAAAGAGTAATGTTACGAGTCATATGATTACTATTGATTGCTTAAATGTTCAAGGGAGCACCATTCGAAGATCTGAAAGGGTATATTATTTTGGAAATGACTGAAATTCTCATTGAGAGGGGGCGAGGAAGCAAAGTAACAGTGTGTTTGTATTGGGGTTTAAGAATAGGGGGGAGGGGAAGGGAAAAGAAATATATTAATTGATCCCATTTTCCCTTATTTGGTAAAAATAATAGGAGGGTAGAGCACGAGAACCATTTACCACCATTCCCCCCTTTATTAACCATCTTTCCATTACCCCCCAATATGAGAGTAAAAGGAAGGGAGGAGAATGCATTATATCTTTTAACAATAAATAAACACAAAAGAAAAAGGATAATTGGATTCTAATAATCCCTACTTTCACCAACTGGACAATGGTGGATCGTACTTTTACTTTGTATTCTGGTGGTCCAAAAAAAAAATAAAATTGGATTATAGTGGGATATTTTCAAGGGAATCATAGATTTTGTGTTGCATTTAATTCAAAAATTAGTATAACGCTTTACAATGATTTTTAATGAATTTACAGCTTTTCTCCCAATTTTTTTTCATTTTTTTACTATTTTTTACGATTTTTTCACTTTTATTATTTTTTAAAAATCATAATAATTATTCGGAGTCTCAAAAAAATAATTTAAAAAATGTTTTAGAAACTACAATTCATTAACTTTCTAGGGGCAGGAACGAAAAAAACAAAAACAATATCGTGTAGGAATGAAAAAAATAAGAAGAATGTGAAGGTGGATTTGGTACCACTACAATCCAATTTTATTTTTTTTAGACCACCAGAATACAAAATGAAAGTACAGTCCACCATTGTACAATTAGTGAAAGTAGGGATTATTAGAATTCAATTATCCAAAGGAAAAAAAAATAAAAAAAAAGGAACATGTATATAAATTGTACTAAGGAGTTTATACACAATTTTTGAATGACATGCACGTGAAGGACCTATCCAAAACACTTATTATAATATTTCCCATCAAAATTTCCCTCTTATTTATTTCATTCCCTCTAAAATATTATTTATATACACTTGTTATTATTTTTATGGTTTTCCACCCAAATATCTTGTGTCGCCGCCTTATTCTTCAAATGGGCATTGTTATTAGTCGCGCCCTAGCTTGGACCGTTTTGCCCCTACTCATATTCTCTGAAAATTCTCTCCTCTCTTTCGTTCTCTCATCATTCCCTATCTCTCATCTCTCTTATTCTCTCAAATTTCTCTAACTAAATTAATTACGGTAATTGAAATTCAAGTTAGAGACACAATGCAATGTGTGCCGCTCCGCCATGACTCAGCTGCGATAGGCGTGCGACTCTGTCATGGCTGGCTGCGATCCGTATGTGGCTCAGTCATGGCTGGGCCGTATGCCTGGTTCGACCCTCCTATGGCAAAGTCGCATGCCAGGTGCGATCATGGGCTGTCGATTGATTTTTCTTTATATTTTTAATTAGTAATGTTGTTGTTATATATTAATTAGTTAAGGGGTTAATAATATGATTATATTATTTATTAATGCTTAATCAAATTATTAATTTTGTTATTGTTATTATTATTAATTAGATTAGTGTTTAGTAATATTATTATATTATTTATTAATGCTTGATTATATTATTAATTATATTAGTAATAAATATTAATGTTATTATTATTATTATTAATGTTGTTATTATTATTATTATTGTTATTATTGATGGTAATAATTGTTGTTATGTGTTGGTATGATTATAATTATTATTGTTATTGTTATTGTCATTAGTGTTACTATTATTATTAATAATATTATTACTTAAAAAATTTATTATTAATGTTGTTATTGTTATTGTTATTCAAACCACAAATTTCCAGGTCTAAAAAATAAATTTTCAAAACCAATGCTCTAGAAAATAAATTACCCCTATTGTCGAAGGTTTAAAATGCAAAAAACCCCAACATTTATCAAATAAATCTATAAAAGAAAATGCACATTTTTGACTTAATTTATGTATGATAACAATTCTCAAACTCATTAAACATGAAACAATTTGATTAACGTAAATGATATGCATGTTGCTATAAGAAGGATAATATCCATCTTGTATGATGTGGCACAGTCCACATAAGCCTTTTTTATTTTAATGTTAAAAATGTATTTTCCACATCATAGGACCTTTAAATAAACAAATAAAATTGTAGGTCCCTTGTTATAAATGTGAAGAAAGATAATTAAATTTTTGAAAAAACTTAATTTATAAAAGTAGCTACTAAATAGAAAATTTTTAAAGCAATATTTTTGTAATTATTTAATTCAAAAACATTTAAAAATATTTTTAAAAATGATATGTAAAATTTACAAAAAAATATAGAACTTTTTTGTAAAAATTATTTTATTCAAAAAATAAATAATGATATAAAAATTATTTTTGAAGTATAAGAAACATAAATAAAATATGATTTTAAAAAATGAGGAAAACATAGCAATTGAATATAATATATTATTTATTTTTGGAAATCTATATACTTATAATGACAATCTATGTGGGACCCAGCAAATACTGCAATGAGAGCGTTTCAAGAAGTCTTAACCAATCACAATAAGAAAAAAAGGACCCAATTTTTTATAGTTTTTTATTTTTTTTCAACCGGATTTTATTATAAACCTAAGCTGTTTGGGACTCTGACACCAATTACAACTGTTCCATAACTGTTTTAAATTTGATGTTATTTTAGAATTTTAAAAAAAAAACTATTACAAATCTCATAAGGCTTTAGACTTTGATAACATTTCTAACTGTTCCATATCTATATATATTATAATAGAAATCATTGTGGGTCCCGTAAAATAGAACCACGAGAATGACTGTAGGGGAATTGGCCAATCATAACGTATAAAGTTATATTTTTTTTACTATTTTCAATTTTTTTTAATTTCAATCCAGATTTTATTTCAAAATTAAAAAACCCAAAAAGTATCACTAATCCTTGACTGCTTTGGACTCTGAATTAAATTATTTTGGTTTTGCCTATAATAATAATAATAATAATAATAATAATAATAATAATAATAATAATAATAATCTATATACTTATAATGACAATCTATGTGGGGCCCAACAAATACTGCAACGAGAGTGTTTCAAGGAATCTTAACCAATCACAATTAACAAAAAAAGGACCTAATTTTTAATAATTTTTGATTTTATTTTCAACCGGATTTTATTATAAACCTAAGCTGCTTGGAACTCTAACACCAATTATAGCTGTTCCATAACTATTTTAAATTTAATTTTATTTTAGAATTTAAAAAAAAACTATTGCAAATCCCATACGGCTTTGGACTTCGATAACGTTTCCAACTGTTCCATATCTATATATATTATAATAGAAATTATTGTGGGTCCCGCAAAATAGAGCCACGGGAGTGACTGTAGGGGAATTGGTCAATCATAACGTATAAAATTATATTTTTTTTTATTATTTTCAATTTTTTTAATTGCAATCCAGATTTTATTTCAAAATTAAAAAACCAGAAAGTATTACTAATCGTTGACTGCTTTGGACTCTGAATTAAATTATTTTGGTGTTGCCTATAATAATAATAATAATAATAATAATAATAATAATACATGATTATATTTTGGTGCAACTATAAGTAATTATAATTATTTTGGAATAATCTTTCTAAATTATATTTATAGTTTCAATTGAATTTTTAATTTTTTAAAATAATTATTTTTATATATCCCGTGCATCGCACGGGTTGAGAACTAGTACATATAATAATAAATATAAGTGATAATATAGAAATTTTGATAGAATATATTAATTGATAAAAAGAAAAAGGAAAAAAGGAAACTCCTACAAACAACACTGATTCTCAACAAATGATAATGGTGTGAAGGAGTGAATGTGAGTTGGGCACCTTCCAAACGGTTATTCACTTTTTTTTTTTATATATATACATTTTTATTAAATGGTTATAGTACGAATGAAAACTATATAATTATTGCAATTTTTTTCCCTACAAAATATAATTATAGCAATTGAAAATATGGTGTAATGATTCAAGGAGATCAACTTTGATGGTGAGGTGCTGGGTTTGATTCTTAGCAACTGAAACTTCTTCTTTTTCCATTTAGGCCCTGTTCGGTAAAAATAGCGGATTTAATAGAAGACAGCTGTATTTGATAGATAGTTGATAGTTGTTTATGTAGCTATTTGTGAAGAGTGTGCTCGGTAAAATCAGCAGATCAATTAATGGATAGATCTAAAATTACCAAAAATGATATGATTATCACCTTATTATTGTTTTCTTTTATTATTATTATTATTATTATTATTATTATTTTTGGACACTACTATACTGTAATTTGGTGCAAAAATACAATTTTTTTAGACAATTATCCACCAAAATTTAGCATAAAGTTACACTAAAAACCCAACATCCAAAATATAGTTTATTATCATACAAAAAAATTATATAGTGCATTCTTGTCCAATACTCAAAAATATAGTATATTAGCATCCAAAAATCGTCATCATCATCCATCACAAATAAAAATATAATCCCCTTCCAAATGCCTTATTTGCAAGAAAATAAAAACTAGTGATCTTAAATTGATCTTGCCATGTTCTCCAAATATGAATGGTTGGTACAATGCAAATTTGCAACTCATTTGTGGAGGGTAGTTCTGGGAACATAAACCACAGTGTTGCGTTTGACGTTACAATGGGTAACGTTTGAGAATCTTTGTGTCAAACACTATTCGCTAGTTCAAAAAACTACTTAACCGAACACTTAAAATTTTGTAAAATAGAGTTTTGATCAGTCAAAATGCTAAACGCTATTCTAAACGTCATTGCCGAACAGAGCCCTTGTTCTTTGTTATGTGGTTTTTTAAAAGTTTATCTTATTTCTTTCTTTTTACTTTATTTATTTATTTTTTGCCTTTGCATTTCCCTTCACCTTTTGTTAGTGTATAGAACCATTATAGAACCATTATAGGGCCTTTGTAGCATCCACGCTTCAAACTCAAAGGGCATTCGCGTGAGGAGGCGTGTTACAGTATGAAACCATCATTGGATCTACAACCATTTGCTTAAACTTTTGGTTGAGATGGTTCCACACCTTTTCACGTTTTTTTTTGCTTCATTAAGTTGTTTTTCCCTTTGCTATAATTACTTTTATACATATATAACACTCAGAATGTATAACTGTCAACACATATATACCAACTGTTGGGTGTGAAGACAAAGTTGTTGGGTATGGAGACCAAATAGGAGAAGGAACATCGCCAGGAAAAAAAATGAAAATCGCTACCGGCGTGAGCTTAGGCACTTCTAGCGCCTCGAACAGAAACCAGGAACAAGCTGACGTTGTCTGCGGGTCTTCGACGCTCCCAGCACTTATTTACCCCCCGTCAGCGTTTGTGGACGCCACTAGCGTCCAAGAAGCTGCGTGTTGTTTTCTTTGTTGGGCCAAGAATTAAGGCCCGCATGTGCGTTTTTTAGCGGCGACTATTTTCTAGGTTGTAACCTAGGGTTTTCCTCCTTGTACCCCACTAGTATATATAGGAGTCTTGTTCTCCTTGTTTTACACCACAATAGCAATTGAGAGTGTTTATCTTATATCACAAGAGATTGACATGTAATCTCTGTGTCCCTGATGGAGTTGTGTGAGGCTCATCTATGAGTGTTGAGTTCTCAGATTGTAACTCTAGGGAGGTTGTGAGAGATTGTGGAGGTTTGGGAATGTCTGAAACACTATTGTAATTCTCAGATAGTGCATCGTTCGTGGTTTTTTTCCCGGTTTGGGTTTTTCCACGTTAATTCCTTTGTGTCGAATCTTTATTTATTCTTCGCCCTTATTATTGTTTGTCTGCTAACTACGCCCTAATCCTAACAGCTGGTGTCATAGCTTTTGGTTGGAGTGTGGTTGATCTACTGACTGAGAAGCAATGACGGGCGCAATTGTGAATATTCCGGAGTTCGATGGGAAAGACTACGCATGGTTGAGGATGCGCGTTGAAGATGTGCTCCGCCAGCAAAGGTTGCATCTTGCGATGGGTGATAAGCCAAAAGAGATGGAACAGAAGGATTTGGAAGAGCTTGATGGTCAGGCTTTCAGTACGGTCAGCCTGACGCTAGCTCGAAACGTGGCTTTCAACGTCAAAGATCAGAAAACAACGAAAGATCTGCTCGAGTCCTTGCAAAACACATATGAGAAACATTCGGTGGTGAACAAGGTATATGTGTTACGTCGTTTGTTTGAATTTAAGATGCATGAGTCTGGTGATATGCATGATATTATGAATGAGTTGAATATGATACTATCAAAGTTAACCTCTGTGGGATTTAATTTCGATGATGAGATGATCACTAACATATTATTGGCTACCCTACCTATGTCTTGGGAAATTTTCATGACTTCTGTAACTTCTTCAACTAAGAAGGATGAGAAACTGAAGTTTGGGGAAATTAGAGACTTTGTCCTGAATGAAAGTATTCGTAGGAAAGATTCCGACGTGTTTGAATCTTCGGGGAATGCTTTGACTGTCAGGGGTAGGAAGAATAGTGGGAGTTCAGGTCAGGGTCAATCAAAATCTAGAGGTCGAAACATGGAGCAAGTGTTGTGTTGGAATTGTGGTGATAGAGGTCATTTTCGTTGGGATTGCCTCAAACCCAGGAAGAGCAATCATGATGACCATGACTCTGTATATTCTGCTAAGGATATGGGTGATGTCCTAACTGTTAGTGTTGACAAGTCATAAGCGAGTTGGGTGATAGATTCGGGTGCTTCGTTTCACTCTTCGTCTAGCAGGGAGGCCTTTAGCAATTTTGTGAGTGGGAGGTTTGGCAGGGTTAGACTTGCAAATGGTAACAACCTAAAGGAGTTAGGAAGAGGTGATGTGAACATTAAAACTTCTAAGGGTGGAACTTGGAGGTTGAAGAATGTTCGGTATATCCCGGCTCTGACCAAGAACATTGTATCTGTGAGTCAACTGGATAAGGAGGGGTTCACGACGAGATTTGTAGATGGTCATTGGAGGGTAACGAAAGGATCTCTGATAATTGCTAATGGAAGGAAAAAAGGGAAACTATATTCTGTCATTGATAACTCTAACATGTCGGTTCATGCTCGTCAAAGGCGTGTTAGCTTCTCTGATGAGAGAAGGGTACCGGAATCGAGGAGGTTTCAGGTCGAGGCTATGGGAACGGATGATTAGCCGAGGAACGCATCTAACCTGCACGGGAATTCGACAAGTTCAACACGAGGTAAAATCGCAATCCAAAATTCCCCTAAATTGTTGACGATGATGCGTATGTCGAAGTTGCAGGGGCGTGATCAGTTCAAGTGGGAGCCTATTGCAAAAAGAGGAGTTGATGGGAGGTCAATTGGGACCTCTGTTGATCTTTGCTGAATAAGATCGAGATGGGTACACTAGAGGATTCGAGAAGGTGTTGAAGTGGTACAAGACTGCGTTTACAATTGGTCTTCAAGAGGGAGATTGTTGGGTGTGAAGACCAATTTGTTGGGTATGGAGACCAAATAGGAGAAGGAACATCGCCAAGCAAAAATGAAAAACGCTACTGGCGTGAGCTTAGGCGCTCCCAACGCCTCGAACAGAAACCATGAACAAGGTGACACTGTCCGCGGGTCTTCGGCACCCCCAGCGCTTATTTGCCCCTCGTGCCAGCGTTTGTGGACGCCACTAGCATCCAAGAAGATGTGTGTTGTTTTCTTTGTTGGGCCATGAATTAAGGCCCACATGTGTGTTTTTGAGCGGCGGCTATTTTCTAGGTTGTAACCAAGGGTTTTCCTCCTTGTACCCTACTAGTATATATAGGAGTCTTGTTCTCCTTGTTTTACACCACAATAGCAATTGAGAGTGTTTATCTTATACCACAAGAGATTGACCTGTAATCTCTGTGTCCCAGAGGGAGTTGTGTGAGGCTCATCTGTGAGTGTTGAGTTCTCAGGTTGTAACTCTAGTGAGGTTGTGAGAGATTGTAGAGGTCTGGGAATCTCTGAAACACTGTTGTAATCCTCAGATAGTGCATCGTTCGTGATTTTTTTCCCGATTTGGGTTTTTCCACGTTAATTTCTTTGTGTCGAATCTTTATTTATTTTTCGCCCTTATTATTGTTTGTCTGCTAACTATGTGATAAGACAATTTTATATAGAGTTTTTAGGGCTCAAATCATGTTAGTTTCATGCTTTTTATACCTGATATCTCGTATTTTTATATCAATTTCTGTGATTTATACGTTTGTTCGCGAGTTTGGTATGTTTTACAGGAATTGGTGGAATTATATCAAAAAGCATGAAGAATTGGAGAAGAAATAGCAAAAATCATGGAAAATATAAAAAGGGAATGAAGAAGGAAAGAAGAGGAAAGGAAGAACGGCCCAAACGACTCGGCCCAAGTCCAATTGAAGCGGAAAGGCAAGGCGCAGGCAGCGTTTTTGGAAACATAGGCCGCGCCTTGTCCAGAAAGTTTGGCAGCCGAGAAAAGACAAAACATAGCCCGCGTTTTGGAGGTGCGACCAGCGCCCTCTCACCGAGAAATCCGCTACTTGGGCAAAACGCAGCCAGCGTTTCCAAAACGCAGGCCACGTTTTGTGCCCTAATCCAGCCACTTTAAAAGGGCTTCGACTTCCGACGTTTGAGATATCAATCAGCAGCGAGAGATTTCTTCCGTTTACTCTAGTTCTCAGAGAGATTTTTAGGTAGCTTTTAGAGTAGATTTAGATCAATTTATTTACATTTGATTCCAAAAGATTGTTATAAGATTAGATTATTGTTCGTCATCGAAGAACACGAAAGAGATCGATTCGGGTGACACGAAGAGATCGATTCCGCCAATTCGAACACGGTTTATTTCTATTCTTCTTTAATGCTTTCTTGTTGTTATTTAGATTTTGCAATGTTTACTTTTAGAATTATGAGTAGCTAATTTTCTTAGTTTAGGGGATAAACTTGATGTCAATTAATTGAATTTGAATACAGTTTCGGTGTTAGGTTGTCTTTTTATTCGTTTATCTGCGTGCTTTGTATGTCATGGTAATTTGATAATAGAACGACAGTTTGGGTCTGTATCTAGTTTTAGATTATTGACAATAGAACGACAGTTTGAGTCTTGAATTGGATTGCGTAGATTGAATAGGTTAGAAAATAGTTAGACATAATGATTCTTGCCAAGGGTCAATCTATAATCAGTTCTTATCTTTGATTAGGCTAAATAGTTAGAAATAATGTTTAGGTTAATCACTTTAACTCACCTAGGATCGGAAGATCGAAGTGATAGGGCCTAGAAAGATTATAGACCCCGAATTATTTTGTTATCTGCACCAGAATTGCTGACAATTTGATTAATTGACTAGAGTGGACTCCCCTGAACGCTTTTAAATATTTGATAAAACCCTTCAAAATTTATGCTTTCTTAGTTTAATTTAGAAAACTTTACAACACCCTTTGGATCGACCTAGCATTCTTTGTAGCGAACTAGTTTAGTGCGTGATTGAACAAAATCCCTGAGAGAGAATGATATTTTATTACTACACAGACCCGTACACTTGCGGTACACAGACACCTATATGTTTTAGGTCTGTCAAGTTTTTGGCGCCGTTGCCGGGGATTTGTTTTCCCAACCGCCATTGGATGAACGCGATCTGGGTGACTGGGTTTTTATTGCTTTTCTTTAAACCCTAAAATCAAATAAAAATTAAAAAATAAAAAAATGGCATCTTTTTGTTTTCCTCAAGATAAACGTGAATTATTTTGGCGATATTATGAGCGATTAATTGCTGCTCCTGTTCCAGATCATATCACATTAGGGAAATTGAAATTCTTGATATTGTTTTTGAAGGAGTGAATGCGGAAACACGTAATCTGCTGAATTGTCTAAGATTTCGTGATAAACCTTTTGATGGAGCTATGAAATTACTTGGGCTGCTTTCAGATGACACCTATAAATTTGAAATTTCTAATTGTCTATTTGATTACCCCGATCCTTGTGCCTTTCATGCTAGTTCCTATATGCAATCTCGTAATTCAATTAATTGTACTTTATGTCGTTCTTCTGAGCATGATGATTCTGCTTGCCCTAGGGCTGCTAAATTTGCTGACTTGACGGACTTGTTGCAGGACAATAGCTCTAGTTCTAATGATGATAGCAAGTCCCCATCCCCTTTAGAAGTCAGTTTTGATGATCCTTCTAGTCCTAGTTTACCTGAAAACACTACTGATGGTGTTTCTGATTTGCATGACACTTCCTTACCTTTTTCTCAGTCTACGGAGTTTGAGGTGAGTGAGACTTTTGAGTTAGATACTAGGAATGAGGGTGATTTTCATCATGAGTCAGTTGAAATTATTAATGAGGAACCTAGCGAGAAGGTTAATTGTGAATTAAGTTTTCTGAACAAGGACCCTGAAAATATTGTAATCTCTTATTCCAGTGATTTATTTCATGCTTCAATTCCTTTTTCACCACCATCAGTTTCAATGGAAACCCCTGAGGAACCCATACCTAAACAAAAGACCTCTGACGTTCAGATTAAACTAGGGTATGAGGATAATTCTTGTAATGAAACTATTAATGTCAGTGATATTGTCCTTAGGAAAATTTAGAGGTTATGACCCCTTCCTTGATCCTTATTGGATACACCAAGAGGACATCCCTAGAAAATTCTTGTGGACCACATATTTTAATTCTTTTGATTTTTCTAGTAAATTTGATTTATTACTGAGAGCATTACTAACATTTTATCTTATAAGATTCCAGTGGCTCTCTTGTTTATTAGCTTGCAGACCGCATGAAGGAGAGTTTGACAAGCTATTAAGGGCATTGACAAAGATCCTAATGAAGACCGATCACAATTAGCCAGAAAGGCTACTCGAGGACCCCGATGAGTAGGGTCCATAACGTCGAGCTAACAACGTTAAACAAAGCAACCCCGGGGAGGGGAAATAAGGAGGAAACAAAGAAAAGGGAGAAAAACAAGCAAAAATTGGCGAAAAACGAGCTGCCAGCATCAGGTAGGAAAACGCAGCCAACGTTTTCCAGGCGCTGGCTGCGCCTTGTCCAGAAACTTTAGGTATGCGATTTTAACAAAACGCAGCCTGCGCTTTAAAAACGCAGGCCGCGTTTTGTCCTTTTGCCCAGAAATTTTGCCCACTTCTTAATTTAGTCGGGGCCCTCCCCTTTCTTTCAAAACACAACACTCTCTCCACCTTTTTCCCTAACTCTCGAGACCCCTCTCCCCCAACGCTACCTGCGCCACCAACGACCACCACCGTCGCCGTCCTTCTCGCCGGCGCCGGCGAACCACCACACACTACCCTCTTTCCTCTCTCTTTTCTCTTCTCACTTGCACTCTAACACTTTGAGTCTTCAAACTCGATTCTTCTTCAACCTCAAGGTATGGAATTCTCAACTCTTCCTCTTATTCCTTGATTATACACTTCGTTCTTGGTATGATTTTGGTTGACTACTTGAGTTTATTGAGTAATTTGTTCAATTTATACCAATTGTTATGTCTTAAGATTCAAATTTCTTGATTTAGGTTAGAATTCTTGGATTAATTTCTTGATTAGGGCTTGGGTTGAGTTGGATGATATCTAATCTTTTTGTTCCAGAATTGAGAGAATTATGTTGTTGGATGTGTTTAGAGAGCAATGTGATGATAAAATTGAGAAATTTAGGTCTAGGTTTTGGTTGTGATTATGTTATGGTGTTGTGCTCTGTTTTTAGTAAGGTTTTAGGTTAGATATATGTTGATTTCAATCCCTAGTATCAAATAAGCATGGGGGGATTTATCATACTAAGTGTATATGTCATGAACATGCTTATTTGATACCTAAGATTTGTCTTGGTGAATTTACTGATTTTATGAGTGTTTTTAGATGGTGAGAACTAAGAATCCTAGCTTCTCCGGACCACCAGGAGATGATAACGAAGCCGGAGGTAGCCGGAAGCGAAAAGCCACGGCGGCGGAGAAAGGAAAACAGAAGGCCGCGCCTTCAAAAGATTCGAGCAACCCAAACCCCTTCAACTTTGAAGGGGACGTCAAGAAAAGGTACGACTCCCTCCCCAAAAGAGCCCTCGTCCCCACCAAATATATGTATGAACCTTTCTTGCATAGTTGTGGTATGTTGAATGATGTTGATTGGATGTTAGGCCGTTGCCACATGACCAACGTAGCTAGGTTAGGAGAGCCGACCTATAGGGGACTTACCCTTGAATTCTTGTCGACCCTAGTTGTAAATCTCGAAGGGAGGGATAGGTGTATTCGTTTCCAGCTTTTGGGGGTAGAAAGGAACATGACCGTGTCCCAATTTGCCCGCACCTTTGGTTTCATGAACGAACATGTAGGGATTCATCCCTTATACCCATAGAGTGGGACGGGAGGGGTTTCTTTTTCAGAATTTCTAGTTTTGATAGTTGGGACCTTAGCAACACCCCGGCGTTCTTGATTAGGAACCCTGTATTGAGGTATGTCCACCGCATACTCTCTTGTGGTATTTTCGGGAGGCCCGGTAGCTCAAACAAAGCTACCAGGGCTGATTGCTACATGTTACATGCCATGTTGGATACCGACCCTCGTGCCGACCCAGCAGCTATGCTAGCCCATCATCTTTCTAGTGTCGCCACCTCAACCAACAAGGGCATTGCCGTAGGGGGATACATTACTCACCTTGCACGCCAATTCGGCTTTAAGCCACCTAGAAACCCCACTAACCTAGTCCCTGGTAATTTATTCTTGGATGGGGGGCAGTGTAATTTCTTTGGCTTGTGTAAGTTTGACAAGGACTAGCGTTGTCTCTGGGTCTATCCCAACAACGCTAGGTTTCCCGTGCCTAACCCCCACTCCTCTCCCCAAGTTGTTGAGAATTTGATGTGGACGCCTTCCTTCCCCGAGTTCGATCCCGAACCCGAAATAGAACCAGAAATCCACCCTAACCCTCAACCTGAATAACCCCCACCAGACTATGAGGCGCGCTTTCGCGACCTCCAAACCTCCATTGACTAGACTGAACACCGTGTCAACGAGTTGAGGGATAGCTTTGTTGAGTATAAGGGGCAGTCTGACCTGCGATTTGACCATCTCGACGAGTCAATCGCCAACCTTACCGGCCTTATTCAGGCCATGTTCGATCGAGCCTCACCACCACCAGGACCGAGCCATACCGACCCTTCCCCAGCGACCGAGGATCCTTGATCCTTGGCTAAACCCTTACCCTTAACCGTTGTCTTCTGCATTGAGGACAATGCAACATCTAAGCATGGAGGGGTTGAAAAATATTTCTTCCTGCAAATTTTTCTTATTTATCTGTTTTTCGTTTATTTTTCTGTTTTTCCTTCATTTTCTTTTATTTTCATCTTTCTTTTTCTTGTTTCATGTTTGTTTTTCAAATTTTTAGTGTGATTTCTTTTATTTTTGTGCGTTTCTTTTCTTTGTTTGTTCATAGTTATTTGAGTTCCTAGTTTGTTTTTCCTTTTTATTTTTCTAGTTTCTTAAGTTTTTCTTCTAAATTTTTCTTTAATTTGCATCTACCTAGTTTGCATTAGATAGAAGCATATAGTTTTTCCTTTTTCTTTTCCTAGTTTGTTTCTCTTTCTTTTCCTTTCTCTTGCATCCACCTATTCAAAAATCCAAAAAAATCAAAAAAATTAGAAAAAGACCAAAAAATTAGAAAAGACCAAAAACAAAAAACCAAAAAAAATTATAGGATAGGATTAGGATTAAAACCGGAAACACCTTCAGTGATGATTTGTAAACCTTTCTTACTTTCAGTTTAGCTTGCTTCGCTTAGAAAAGTCTGGATTAGATCTTAAAAGTTTTTGAAACCTTTTCCTTCAAATCTTCTGATTTTGACACAAGTTATGAAAGTTGTATCTTACTACTTTGACTATCTTAGAAAGTATAAATGTGCGTGCCGCAAATCTTTGGGCTAAGTTTTGTTGACTGAGCCCCATCCCGTGAGTCTACATTGCCTAAATTTTTGAATTGATCACTTTTATCAATTCCATATTCCCTGAGTGACTCACCCATTAGTTGCCTCTCTAGAACTTGATTTGCATCTCGCTTGAGACTACATACTTGCATTGCACGCTGTGACAAAGTGATTAAGGCATTCGTTTTATTAAACTACATAGCCAAATAGCCTACCCTAAACTATATTTAATCGTTCTTTTTGCCCCGCCTAGCCTTTGTTTATCCTTCTTTCATGATTGAACCCTGACAATGCAAGCCTTGGCCTTTGATATCCAATATCCCTTTGCCTTGCTTGGTTGAATGAGAGTTTGTCGTTTTTTCGGAAGGAACCGTTGGTTAGGTGTGTTTGGACAAAAATGTGAAGTTAGGGAGAAATTAAAGTCCCACCTTTTGAATAATTAGTGTTTGTTTATGATGTTCATTTATATATCGAAGTCGAAGTTACAATTTCGTAGTTTTCTTCTCCCCGATCACCCACCAAAAAAAAAGAAAAAAGAGAAGTAAAAATAAATTAAAAAAAGAGTTCTAAAAAGAAAAGGGTGTTTAGGGAGATTCAATTTAATTTTGTAATCTTTGACTTGGTAGTATTCAGTTGAGATGTTTCATATCGTAAAGGGTGAGAGGTGAAATTCTTTGCATACACTAAGCAAGAAGGAGAGTTTAGAGTGTTTTATTCATTGAAATTCAATCCAAGCATGGCTCTTAACTCCTCAATCCCAAAATTTTACCGCTCCTTACCCCTAACCTAAGCCCTGTTACAACCCGATAAAGTCCTTTTGATTGTCACTTGTGCATTGCATACAAGTAGTGGAGAGCGAGGTTCTTACCAAGCTTATGGTAGTTGTTTCTATTGGTTTGAGTATGAGAAAAACCCACATACATTCAAATTTGAGTGTTTAAGTGTTCAACGTTTTATCCTAAAGTGAGTTTTGCTCTTTTGACTGGCTTACGTCCATAACTAACCGCACACATTTGCATTATTCTTAAGACTATTAGCATGTTTATGCTTCAGAAGTACTCGTCTCTCCTTTTGGTTTCAAAATTTTCTTCCTTTCTCTTTTAAATTGAGTTTTGATCTTGTCCAGACTGATCTTTGTGATTCCTTGATTGAATTGATGTGTCATATTGGTTAGCCTGAGGGGGTGTTAAGATTTTGTTTTTGTAATCCTTTCGAAAGAACTTTTCCGCCTCTTTCTCTTCTTACACTTGGTTTCTCCTGTTTGAGCCCTAACCCTCCTATTTTTAATTCTGACTTACTTGAGGAAAAGCAAGAGCTAAGCATGGGGGGATTTGATAAGACAATTTTATATAGAGTTTTTAGGGCTCAAATCATGTCAGTTTCATACTTTTTATACCCGATATCTCGTATTTTTATATCAATTTCTTTGATTTATACGCTTGCTCGCGAGTTTGGTATGTTTTACAGGAATTGGTGGAATTATATCAAAAAGCATGAAGAATTGGAGAAGAAATAGCAAAAATCATGGAAAATATAAAAAGGGAATGAAGAAGGAAAGAAGAGGAAAGGAAGAACGACCCAAACGACTCGGCCCAAGTCCAATTGAAGCGGAGAGGCAAGGCGCAGGCGGCGTTTTTGGAAACGCAGGCCGCGCCTTGTCCAGAAAGTTTGGCAGCCGAGAAAAGACAAAATGCACCCCGCGTGTAACGCCCCAACCTTAATCACAAGATTAAGACTATACTTAGAATCCCAAACCTGTGATTAGCGCAGCGGAACACCTTAGGTCAAAGAAACTTCCAAAACCACAAGATAACTTACTAGCTTAAAAACCTTCATAAATAAAACTTATACAACCTTTGGATAACCTACATAAACTTAAACATAGCTTAACAACTAAACGACTTCCAAAAATCCTGCACGCCCTTGCTAACCGGTGATTTCCTTAAAGAACTACCTTGACAGCCCTGAATTACTTTGGAACCGACTTGTCCTTTCCTTGGGAGCTCGAGCCTCCTAAAAACAAAACCATAAAACATCGCAAAAGTGAGTGGGGAAACACTCAGTACGTAAACCTCCAACACGTCAAACCGTTCGAAAACGGTTTTAGTGCCGGCATTTAAATTCATTTTGAAAACGGGAAAGGGGAGATAAAACATTAACTTGAAATGACATGAACATAAACTCATACATGAGTAAAAATAACTTAAGTTCATAAAGAAAGAACATGTCACATGAACTTAGAAGTAAATACATAAATTTAAGAGTTTTGGGTCCCTTACGATCGATGCAATGCATCTCACACACGCGCATGCCCAAACTGATCTAAGTTTGGAATGGGTGACTGCTATGCAGTCGACACTGGCCAGGTCTAGGACACTCTGATCAGGAGCATCTAAAAGGCTAGCACTTCTCGTAACTAGCTAGAACATAAAACATAGAATCCATAAAATGGGACCACTTAAAACCATGAATAATCATAAAAGCATAAATTAGCATAAACCGTAAACATTTAGCATAAACCGTAAACCTTTAGCATAAACCGTAAACATTTAGGAGCGAAAAGTTGGACAATTCGCGTACCTTGGTTAGATGAAAGCTTTAGCGACGAGCCTCGAGCTTGAGATGGCGTGGGCGACTTGGAGACTATAAAGAATTTGTAATAAAAACGTAGAGAAATCGGTGAGGTTCGTGTAATCATATAAAATAGAATTAAATACTTAAACTTGTCTCAAAAAGGTAAGAAAGGAAATAAAATTTCAGATTTTAGTAATTCGCTGTTTCGGCGATAACTTGGGATAGAAAACTTGGATTTTTGCAAACGAGTACTTTTCGGAAAGGGAAAATCATGCCTGACAATTTTGTCAACCGGCCCAAAGGCTAGAAATGAAAGGAAGGGCTCGAAAAATGGCCCGGACAGAAACAGTGCATGAATAAACTATAACCGGCTTAAAAACTTAGAGTGGAACTCACGGTGAAAATTGAATAACAATAGAGAAGGTTCATGGCTTATGATGCATTTCAACCATTGGCTTGAAGGAGCATAGAATTAGAGCACTTGAAAGCTTATTAGAAAGAAGGTACTTGATTAATGAAAACATGAAGAGTGTCGCAAGCGACGGACTTAGAACAATATCATGTTTTATGGATTTTTAGAAACTATTTGTGAATCGCTGAACGGTGAATTGGATATGAAGAAAGGAAGAGCTTATGGTTACTTAGACATAGAGGCACGCATAAACTTGCTAAGAACTCAAGTGTAACCCTTAGTCATCAACAATACCTAATTGGGCCTTAAAGCTTCACCGAATTAACCCATGGTTTGCTAATTTACTTATAATCCTTTAGGAGATAATCCTCAACATCAACCTAACTTAAATTAGCTTAGAAAACTCATCCCAACTATCTTAACAATACCACAAAGGCTACAAACTTATAAGAACTCCATAAAAGACCCAATTTACAAATTTTAGGCTAAAAAGGCAACAAAAATTCTGGGCAGAAATTTGTTCCGGACAGCCCTGCTTCCCGGGCTCGTAACTCATACTCCCGATATCGGATGACCACGAATCATACCTTTCTGGAAAGCTTGCAACGTGGCCTAAACCTTTCATGTTCACCATAAAAACTAAAGAGGTCTCCAAAGGCACGAAAAACAGCCCTCAATATACTGACTCAGAATTCGTATAAAATTATACCTTCACGGTTTTGGTCTTAACTCGGGCTATACATGTCGGAATTTAGAAATTCCAAAGCCTATTGTTAGCTAACACTTTGGGATATCATATGGAGTAGAAATCTGGGCAAAAACCCACTTTTATACCACTGTAAATTTCCAGAACCGAAACAGAAACCTTATCTATTGAATTTTCCGGTTTTTAGCTTGGTTTTTCACCCTTAATCATATTAAAACACAATCAAATCCCATATAACCTTAATCCACCATATTTCCAGAATATAAACCTTGATATTTAACTCATCTTAGACCTTAAAAACCACATGCATCCATGGATTAAACCTAAACTTAACATAAAAGACATTCTTGAACTCTTGCACCAAAACCTCACTAATTCATCCAAATTAAACATAATAACACTTAATTCATAATCTTAAAACATAAACTCAGTCCTTATATACTAAGAATCTCTCAAGAAATTCACATGCATTAACATATATTCATCATCCACCATGAATTCAACCATAAAACCTCACAAACACTTAGAAATATACATGCATACACTTAAAACTTAAACCCTAACTTAACCAATACAATTATATACTTGAATTCATGAATAAAGAGAGTAAAAGGGATGGAATTTACAAAAGAAACATAGATAAAACATGGATTTTCAGATTAGGGTTTTAAAAGTTTGAATTGGGGGTTTGAGAGATTACCCTTAGGGTTAAAAATTGATGAAAACACAAGAGAGGAGGAAGGAGGGTGGCGGCCGGCGACCTCCTGGCGGCGGCGACGTGCTCCGGCGGCCGGAAATGGGCGGCGGCTGCTGGTGGTTCACGATAGAAACAAGGACAGCAGGGGGGTGAAGGAGTGTAGAGAGAGAAAAGGTTTGGGTGTGTTTGAATTGGAATGATAAAAAATGAACCTTCTAACACTAATGACATAATATATACTCCCTTCACTTAATTAAACACTATTATAACTTAACAAATCTGAAAATATAATTAAGTAAGCTAAATTATAAAAATACCAGGTTAACAAAATTAGCTTGTAGTAATTAAAATTAATCGGTAATAATTTGATTGAAATAAAATAGGACTTAGCCAAGTAAATGAAACATAAATATTACTTGTACCTCAATAAAATAAATATAATCCCAATAAAATAAATTAAGGTTTGGACAATAAAATATAAACACTAAGAAGTAAAATAATTAAACTCTCTCCGGTTAAAGAAATAACGTAAACGGTAAAACTCGATATAAATCACTTTAACGAGTAAATAGAGTAACTTAAAGGTTTATAAACCCGTAACTTGATATTCTTTGCCATCTCCTGCACGAGACTTGACGCCGATAAAATAAATAATTAGAAGTAAACGCGGAAAATTTATACGCAATTTAAGTAATTACTATGGTTAGTATGTAAATAATCATGATTTTGGGGCGGGTTGTTACACCCTCCCCCCCTAAAAAGAAGTTTCATCCCCGAAACTTGCAGTTGGATTGATCGCGAACGAAAAACCTTAAAAGAGGTGCGGGTAGCTTTTCTTCATGTCTTCCTCGGCTTCCCAAGTGGCTTCCGAGGTGTCTTCATGATATCATATCTCATCCTGAGGTTATGGTCATCATCGTGACGAACACCTTACGCTGGTCATTCATAAAACCTTAAATTCATTTCTCTTTGCATCGATTTCTAAGACAATTCATTGTCAGGGGGCATTACTATCTCTCAAAAACCCCAAAACACTGGGTTTTACTCCTGTTAATTATCTGAACATTCTCTTCCCTTCATAAATTATATGGTAAGAACGTTTCCTTTCTCAGATATATCCATATGACTTTTATTCCTCTGGAAGAAGATCCAATCTTTCTCCAAGCGTTCTATATTCTTGACTTTATGAACAACTTAATCGTAAAAAGTTTTGACTCGAAGGTCCCTAGTATCTCCTTGAATAACTGTTTCACTACATTTCCCACTTTACCTCAGGTATCTCGAACATTCCATACAAACTAACACCTTTGCACTTCGCTTTTCCTTACTCTATTAAACTTCCCTCCTGACATCTATTTCCTATAAAAGGTACTAACAAGCGCAGAGGAAAAACATGATAATAGGAAGATGCCATACATAAGATGTAGAAACATGAATTCTGAAGTTAACGACGAAATTAAGGTTCACACTGATGGATTTAAAGATTCATGGAGGGATATAGGTATTCTTTAGTCCAACGACACATATATATACATTAAGAAAACGAGGATCAACAAAATATAGCATATTTGACAAAGATGATGATTACAATGATTTCATGAACAAGGAAATTCGTAAGTACATCGAAATGAGCTTGATTTGAAAAGGAAAGATATTAGGATCAGTCTTCTGATTTCTGTATTAAGGGAATTAATGTTTGGAATGCATGAATATTTTGCAGTAACTTTCTGAAGTGATAGAGCATAAGTTATTGATCCTGAACCGAGTATGATTTTTATTGAAACTAAGCTTTGGAAATAGTATGCAGATTTATGGTGGAACATGACAACCACTTGAAAAAGGTAAATCTTAACGAGTAAAAAGGGTCATATGAATCTAACGAAGTCAATCTCTGAAGAAATAACGAGTTAATAGCAGTCAAGGGTAGGTAATGGTCATGAAGGAATTGATCACGAATTGATAACAAGTCGATAAAGGCAGGTTATTGGATGCCTTAACATACTGGACTGATAACAACGATAGGATCTGATAAAGATTCTTGAGAATAAGCAATGATAGAAAACGAGAAGCTTGGATTTGATATTGCGATGAAGGGGGTGAACTTTACTATGAGGATGTACAATGAGGGCATGGAATAAAGGTTGAATTCGAGCAATGAACTTGAAATATAAAGGCCAAGCAGAAGAGGTTTGGTCCTCACAATGGTTGTTCATTAATAGCTCTCCGCCAAGCTTTGCTGGTCCCTTGGTACTCTCCCTTAATAGTTTTCCCCCAAATATTGCAAACCTCAAGCCATAAACCATAGTACCAACATGTCCATTCATAAAACATTAGAGAAAATTTGGATCCTATTTTTGTTCTTCTCGGGTATCCATGTTGTCATCCTTTTCAAAGTATGTCCCAACAAGTAAACAAGTTTAATCGTTCAACATACATACACCACCTCCCTTTACCCAAAACATAGCGGGGGTTCCATAAACATGGCGAACGGATTTGGGAGTGGGTTTCCATTCGCGTCCATCTACATCATACACGTAACATAAACACGAAGTTTCAATAAACTTTAGCAACTTAAAATCTTGTTAACATAAATAAAAGAAAACTAGACAAGGTCCGAGTCTCCACTATCTTAAACCTCATTTATTACAAAAGGGCATTCTTGTCCCTTCTCATGAGCTATCCTAGAACCACATTAAACCTTTGTGTCATATAACACCTTTAAACCTTTCACCATACATTTTGATAAGGCACTTTGCCCCTAATTTGAGCTTCGCACCAATCCCACTTGTGATTGGATTTCATGAATTCTTATTTGAATTGATAAAATCTCTTTTAAGACTAACTCAACATGCTTAGCATCCACAACAACACTCATGCCCATGACATACTTTCCTAGATCCAATCTCTTATGTTGCCCTTAATTTTGCACTTAAATTTGCTTAAGTTGCTACTAAACTCCCCAATTTTCGGGAAAAATTTCGGCAGCAGTTCCCCTATAAATTGGACTATTCCAAATTTTTACATATCTGCAAACCTGCAAGGAAACACATACACCATATATATATCCACTTGGAACTTCAAGCTCATCATCCAACTAAACAATTCACACATCCGCAAAATCAGTCCACAAAGGACACATAAACCTCACATAATATCCCAAACTTCACATACTCAAGTCATACTTCCCATGAACTTCTAATTTCCTAAACACTTCTTATAACTCCGCTCTGATACCACAACTGTAACGCCCCAACCTTAATCACAAGATTAAGACTATACTTAGAATCCCAAACCTGTGATTAGCGCAGCGGAACACCTTAGGTCGAGGCAATTCCGCCGTCTCCCAAAAGAGACAAGGCAACAACACTAAAGAAACTTCCAAAACCACAAGATAACTTACTAGCTTAAAAACCTTCATAAATAAAACTTATACAACCTTTGGATAACCTACATAAACTTAAACATAGCTTAACAACTAAACGACTTCCAAAAATCCTGCACGCCCTTGCTAACCGGTGATTTCCTTAAAGAACTACCTTGACAGCCCTGAATTACTTTGGAACCGACTTGTCCTTTCCTTGGGAGCTCGAGCCTCCTAAAAACAAAACCATAAAACATCGCAAAAGTGAGTGGGAAACACTCAGTACGTAAACCTCCAACACGTCAAACCGTTCGAAAACGGTTTTAGTGCCGGCATTTAAATTCATTTTGAAAACGGGAAAGGGGAGATAAAACATTAACTTGAAATGACATGAACATAAACTCATACATGAGTAAAAGTAACTTGAGTTCATAAAGAAAGAACATGTCACATGAACTTAGAAGTAAATACATAAATTTAAGAGTTTTGGGTCCCTTACGATCGATGCAATGCATCTCACACACGCGCATGCCCAAACTGATCTAAGTTTGGAATGGGTGACTATCATGCAATGACATCGCAGTCTAGGACACTCTGATCAGGAGCATCTAAAAGGCTAGCACTTCTCGTAACTAGCTAAAACATAAAACATAGAATCCATAAAATGGGACCACTTAAAACCATGAATAATCATAAAAGCATAAATTAGCATAAACCGTAAACATTTAGCATAAACCGTAAACCTTTAGCATAAATCGTAAACATTTAGGAGCGAAAAGTTGGACAATTCGCGTACCTTGGTTAGATGAAAGCTTTAGCGACGAGCCTCGAGCTTGAGATGGCGTGGGCGACTTGGAGACTATAAAGAATTTGTAATAAAAGCGTAGAGAAATCGGTGAGGTTCGTGTAATCATATAAAATAGAATTAAATACTTAAACTTGTCTCAAAAAGGTAAGAAAGGAAATAAAATTTCAGATTTTAGTAATTCGCTGTTTCGGCGATAACTTGGGATAGAAAACTCGGATTTTTGCAAACGAGTACTTTTCGGAAAGGGAAAATCATGCCTGACAATTTTGTCAACTGGCCTAAAGGCTAGAAATGAAAGGAAGGGCTCGAAAAATTGCCCGGACAGAAACAGTGCATGAATAAACTATAACCGGCTTAAAAACTTAGAGTGGAACTCACGGTGAAAATTGAATAACAATAGAGAAGGTTCATGGCTTATGATGCATTTCAACCATTGGCTTGAAGGAGCATAGAATTAGAGCACTTGAAAGCTTATTAGAAAGAAGGTACTTGATCAATGAAAACATGAAGAATGTCGCAAGCGACAGACTTAGAACAATATCATGTTTTATGGATTTTTAGAAACTATTTGTGAATCGATGAACGGTGAATTGGATATGAAGAAAGGACGAGCTTATGGTTACTTAGACATAGAGGAACGCATAAACTTGCTAAGAACTCAAGTGTAACCCTTAGTCATCAACAATACCTAATTGGGCCTTAAAGCTTCACCGAATTAACCCATGGTTTGCTAATTTACCTATAATCCTTTAGGAGATAATCCTCAACATCAACCTAACTTAAATTAGCTTAGAAAACTCATCCCAACTATCTTGACAATACCACAAAGGCTACAAACTTATAAGAACTCCATAAAAGACCCAATTTACAAATTTTAGGCTAAAAAGGCAACAAAAATTCTGGGCAGAAACTTGTTCCGGACAGCCTGCTTCCCGGGCTCGTAACTCATACTCCCGATATCGGATGACCACGAATCATACCTTTACGGAAAGCTCGCAACGTGGCCTAAAACTTTCATGTTCACCATAAAAACTAAAGAGGTCTCCAAAGGCACGAAAAACAGCCCTCAATATACTGACTCAGAATTCGTATATAAAATTATACCTTCACGGTTTTGGTCTTAACTCGGGCTATACATGTCGGAATTTAGAAATTCCAAAGCCTATAGTTAGCTAACACTTTGGGCTATCATATGGAGTAGAAATCTGGGCAAAAACCCCACTTTTATACCACTGTAAATTTCCAGAACCGAAACAGAAACCTTATCTACCGAATTTTCCGGTTTTTAGCTTGGTTTTTCACCCTTAAACATATTAAAACACAATCAAATCCAATATACCCTTATCCACCATATTTCTAGAATATAAACCTTGATAATTAACTCATCTTAGACCTTAAAAACCACATGCATCCATGGATTAAACCTAAACTTAACATAAAAGACATATTCTTGAACTCTTGCACCAAAACCTCACTAATTCACCCAAATTAAACATAATAACACTTAATTCATAATCTTAAAACATAAACTCAGTCCTTATATACTAAGAATCTCTCAAGAAATTCACATGCATTAACATATATTCATCATCCACCATGAATTCAACCATAAAACCTCACAAACACTTAGAAATATACATGCATACACTTAAAACTTAAACCCTAACTTAACCAATACAATTATATACTTGAATTCATGAATAAAGAGAGTAAAAGGGATGGAATTTACAAAAGAAACATAGATAAAACATGGATTTTCAGATTAGGGTTTTAAAAGTTTGAATTGGGGGTTTGAGAGATTACCCTTAGGGTTAAAAATTGATGAAAACACAAGAGAGGAGGAAGGAGGGTGGCGGCCGGCGACCTCCTGGCGGCGGCGACGTGCTCCGGCGGCCGGAAATGGGCGGCGGCTGCTGGTGGTTCACGGCAGAAACAGGGACAGCAGGGGGGTGAAGGAGTGTAGAGAGAGAAAAGGTTTGGGTGTGTTTGAATTGGAATGATAAAAATGAACCTTCTAACACTAATGACATAATATATACTCCCTTCACTTAATTAAACACTATTATAACTTAACAAATCTGAAAATATAATTAAGTAAGCTAAATTATAAAAATACCAGGTTAACAAAATTAGCTTGTACTAATTAAAATTAATCGGTAATAATTTGATTGAAATAAAATAGGACTTAAACATAGAAAATCCAAGTAAATGAAACATAAATATTACTTGTACCTCAATAAAATAAACATAATCCCAATAAAATAAATTAAGGTTTGGACAATAAAATATAAACACTAAGAAGTAAAATAATTAAACTCTCTCCGGTTAAAGAAATAACGTAAACGGTAAAACTCGATATAAATCACTTTAACGAGTAAATAAAGTAACTTAAAGGTTTATAAACCCGTAACTTGATATTCTTTGTCATCTCCTGCACGAGACTTGACATCGATAAAATAAATAATTTGAAGTAAACGCGGAAAATTTATACGCAATTTAAGTAATTACTATGGTTAGTACGTAAATAATCATGATTTTGGGGCGGGTTGTTACACCGCGTTTTGGAGGCGCGATCAGCGCCCTCTCACGGAGAAATCCGCTTCTTGGGCAAAACGCAGCCAGCGTTTCCAAAACGCATACCGCGTTTTCTGCCCTAATCCAGCCACTATAAAAGGGCTTCGGCTTCCGACATTTGAGATATCAATCAGCAGCGAGCGATTTCTTCCGTTTACTCTAGTTGTAAATCCTCGAAAAATTAAATGTGTTGACCGTGACACGTTAGTAAATTAGGTTTGACTCCGTTAATTGTTAAATTTTTGTTGTGATTATTTATGCTGACACTTGAGCTCGTAGAACCGATGGGTAACTAACAAGGGTATATTGGTAATATTTTGTGTCGTTCTTATTATTATTATTATTATTATTATTATTATTATTATTATTAGTAGCGGCATCTTCTTCTTCTTTTTCTTCTTCTTCTTCTTCTTCTTCTTCTTCTTCTTCTTATTATTATTATTATTATTATTATTATTATTATTATTATTATTATTATTATTATTATTATCATCATCATCATTATTATTATTATTATTATTATTATTAATTCAGAGAATTGTTTATGTGGAAGTTGTGGCAGATTATGTTTTATATTAGTTAAATTATGTAAATTAGATTAATCGTTATTAGGTGGTATAAATAGAACTATTTCTCCCTAAACCCTAACCCTAACCCTAATACTTCTTCTTCTCCCCTTTTTTTTGCTCTGCCATGGGCTTGGACCGGCCACCTTTCTGCCACCCTAACCGCCGGCAGCCACCAGCCAACCACCCTTGTGGTTATAAACCCTAACCCTAGTTGAGTATTATCTTTATTATTGTACTTTTCTTTTCATGCAAAATTGTAATTATCATCCCTATTTGTATTAATTGTATTATTTGCAATGTAAATTTATTTGAGATGCTTTGTAAATTCAGACGTGATTAGGGTGGTTATTGTTGTCATTTTATGATTAATTTTGTTAATAAGTGCTTAACTTAGTATATTATTATTGTTGAATCATGTCTAGGGTGTTTATTAAAGTTATTTTATGCAAAAGTTCTGACTATTATTAGTATAATTAGTTCTTGAAAACTCGTTGTAATTAGTTTAAATACCAAAGTGATTCTTGAGTTCAAGTTAGGTGGTTATACGATTCTTTGTGTGTTAATTGGACTCAATTCTTGTTGCTAACATAAATTTTAGTAGGGGTGTTCTATGCAAACCAGGTTTAATGTTGTGTTTAATCTTGCTAAATAATTTAGATTGATTAAATTATTAAAGTACGATTCTTGATTATTAGTTTAATTAATTTAATGTTCTTGATTAAATCTTGAAAGAAAGAATAAGTTGTGGTGTTCTTGGATCTTTCTTGTACCTTATTTAAGAAATTCATGTTCTTTGATCATCCATGATGTTGTTATAGGGTCTTGAAAGAGTATGTTATAGAACTCATGTTTAGGGTGATATTAATACAATTTCATGCATGTTTTTAGGGTTAGAGAAAGTATTAAAGTTGTTTTCATGTTTTACAATTTGGTTTTGGTGGTAGGAAGTTTGGTGTATGGACCTTAGTTGAATTAGATTAATTACTTTGAACCTTAGCCACTGTTTTAAGCCCAAATTAGGACCCCGGGATCGAGTGGTAAAAGTTAGAACTGAATTAATCAATTATATGGAAATCGGTAACTGGACAGTTTTGATAGGGTATAAAGAACGGATCACCATGAGAGTTATAGTCGTCCTTTGATCAAACCTTTTGAACTAGAGGTTCCCATAGATGTAGCTTTCATAGGAATTTTTACGGATCGGACTTTGGAATTTTATAAGTCAAGTTATACCCCGATTACTAGACCTGGGTCAGATAGGGACAGTCTGGAAAGATGATGGTTTTTGAGGACCTTAAAGCGTGTGTTGGGTCTCGACTTCAACTTAAAAGTTTTAGTAGACATCTCGAGGTTTCCGAAAAGTCCAAAACCAAACCCATAAGATCTCGGAAAATCAAGGTTTGACCCTTTTTATGTGGATGTTGTAATCTGTTTTGTTGATGTTATTCATTAATAAAAGTGTTGTTGAGTGAAAAGGTTGTTTTGATCTTGTTATGTGATTAATCTTGTTATGTGATTACTTGGAATGCGTTACGTAATTTAAAGTGTAAATTCATGAATGATGGGAACCTATGGTGTTCCTAGGGGATGGTTAGTTAGAAGGTAGATAATACTAACTTCGAAGGGCACGTTTTGATTAGAATAATTATTCTATTTTAGGCCCGAGCTAATTCGCGTCGTTAGTGAGCTCAAGTGTGTTCGTTTTTGCTGTGAAGTGAAGTTAATCAGGTAATGTCTATGCTCTAATCCCTACTGAGATGCTCTTTAAATGTGTTTTAATATTTTCTAATATGTGTTTTAATATTTTCTAATATGCTCTTTAAATGCTCTTTAAATGTGTTTGTTGCTTTTGTTAGCCCCAGTTAACTAGGAGAGATGGAACTCTATGTTATGCTTGAGTGCAAGTAATATAAAGTAATGAATTTCTTTTCTTGAGCTATTGTTATAGTCTTATGAAAGTGAAAAGATCTGGGGCAAATGATCATGTGAAATGTGGAGTTAATCTCAAAGATGGAACCCTTGAGTTTTTGTTGCAAGTATCAAAGTGTTGAAATGTGATGCTATTAAATGTGATTAGAGTTAAAGTTATGTTTATAATTTTGTTACTTGTCGAATTCTTTTATGGTTTAGTCTAATATAAGTAGTTAATTTCAGAATTGGTAATTACGTTGTGAGCATAGAACACTAATAACCTAAATCGAGCCTTTTGAAATCAGGATGTCAGACGCAAATGGTTCTCATGTCAATGAGGTTAATCAAGGTCGCCCACAACTACGGTTGAACACCGCCCTCAAACCGTAGCCGAACTCCGCCAGCGTTACGCTCATTTGATACAGGGGTCGAGTACAACACCACCAGGAAACGACCTCGCTAGTATGCTGATGATCGAAATGCTAAACAGGCATGATGACCAACTAAGGAGAATGGTGGATCGACGAGAAGAAGGTAGGGAAGAGGATCCCTCCACTCTCCTCCATAGGTTCAATAGCTTTAACCCACCCACTTACACAGGGGTAGCTGACCCCAAGGTCTTTGAAGATTGGGTTAGGGAAATTGAGAAGATCTTCGATACCACCCGCTGCCCTGAGGAGCTGAGAGCAGACTTTGCTGCATACTACCTGAAGGAGGAGGCTGATCTATGGTGGGCTAGTGTGAAGGAGATGCGGACTGAACCAGGTTTTGATTGGAACCGTTTTAAGGAGGTGCTGAAGGATCGATTTTATCTCCTGTCCCTTCCAAAGGCAAAAGAGAGGGAATTCATGGACTTACGCCGAGGAGAGCTTAGTGTGCTTTCTTACTCCACTAAGTACTCACGGAGCTGTTTCGATTCGCGCCTGCTTTGGTATCCATCAAGCAGCTGAAGATGGATCATTTCTGGGGTGGATTGAACTGCAAAATCCAGGACTAGATGTCATCATGTGATTTCACCTCCTACCAGAACATGATGAACGTTGCCCTCACTGTGGAAAGGGTAATGCATAACACGGAGCGACAACTTGGCACACATGGGATCAAGAGGAAGGAGCCGTCCCTTTTCAACCCACCCCCACCCTACCAGGAAAAGAGGTTTCGCCCCAGTAATTTGGCAGGTAACCAGTTTTCGGGGCGAAGGTCATCGCATGGGCCAATATGCAACATTTGTGGTAGACCTGGTCATTACTCCCGAGATTGTAAATCAAAGGCTGCGAGGGGAGGATGTTTTAAGTGTGGAAGCTTCCAACATCAGGTCCGCCACTGTCCTCAACAACCCTCAGGGGGTGATAACAATGGAAGCGATGGAAATAATGGAAGCCATGGAAACCATAGGGCCCCGCCTACAACTTATCAAGCACCTGGAAATCAGAAGAAGAAATGAGAACGAAGTACCCTCACCTGTTTCACTTTTAAAAGTACGTCAAGTTTCGAGGACGAAACTTCTTTTAAGAAGGTAATGATGTAAAACCTCGAGTTTTAGGAAGGACAGAACCGTTAGGATAATTAACGAACCGTTAGGCCTAAGTTTAAGTTTCGAGGACGAAACTTCTTTTAAGGAGGTAATGATGTAAAACCTCGAAAAATTTAAATGTGTTGACCATGACGACGTTAGTAAATTAGGTATGACTCCGTTAATTGTTAAATTTTCGTTGGGATTATTTATGCTGACACTTGAGCTCGTAGGACCGTTGGGGAACTAACAAGGGTATATTGGTAATATTTTGTGTCGTTGTTATTATTATTATTATTATTATTATTATTATTATTATTATTATTAATAGCATCTTATTCTTCTTCTTCTTCTTCTTCTTCTTCTTATTATTATTATTATTATTATTATTATTATTATTATTATTATTATTAATTCAGAGAATTGCTTATGTGGAAGTTGTGGCAGATTATGTTTTATATTAGTTAAATTATGTAAATTAGATTAATCGTTGTTAGGTTGTATAAATAGAACTATTTCTCCCTAAACCCTAACCCTAACCCTAATACTTCTTCTTCTCTCCTTTTTTTTGCTCTGCCGTAGGCTTGGACCGGCCACCCTTCTGCCGCCCTGACCGCCGGCAGCCACCAGCCAACCACCCTTGTGGTTATAAACCCTAACCCTAGTTGCGTATTATCTTTAATTACTATTGTACTTTTCTTTTCATGCAAAATTGGTATTATCATCCCTATTTGTATTAATTGTATTATTTGCAATGTAAATTTATTTGAGATGCTTTGTAAATACAGACATGATTAGGGTGGTTATTGTTGTCATTTTATGATTAATTTTGTTAATAAGTGATTGACTTAGTATATTATTATTGTTGAATCATGTCTAGGGTGTTTATTAAAGTTGTTTTATGCAAAAGTTCTGACTATTATTAGTATAATTAGTTCTTGAAAACTCGTTGTAATTAGTTTAAATACCAAAGTGATTCTTGAGTTCTAGTTAGGTGGTTATACGATTCTTGGTGTGTTGATTGGACTCAATTCTTGTTGCTAACATAATTTTTAGTTGGGGTGTTCTAGGGTTTTTTGCATTTTGGACCCCAAACTTTAGGGGTATTTATATTCAGAATCCTTGATTTTCAACTTTAATGTTTTGGACCCTAAAGTTTGTCGAATGAAGAAAAAAGAACTCCTAAAGTTTGCGAGTTAAAAAAAAAAGCCCCTGTCTCATTCTTTGTTTTCCTCTCATATTTGAATTTGACTCCCTTTTGACGTCAAACTTCAGGATTATGGTTAAAACTGACATTGAAGCTATAATACACATCTCTTATTCATGTCAGGGCTACTTAGACCCCTGAGTACAGGATTTAAGTAACTCCAACATGAATAAGAGAGATTCATTATAACTTTAATATCAGTTTTAACCTTAGCTTTGAAATTTAACGCTAATCGGCAGAGAAATTTAAATATGGAAAGAAAAAGAAAATTGGGAAACAAGCCTTTTTTCAACATCACAAACTTTAGGGTCCTATTTTTCATTCTACAAATTTTAGGGTCAAAAAAATAAAAGTTGAAAACCAAGGGTTCATAATATAAATACCCCTAAAGTTCAGGGTCCAAAATGCAAAAAACCCGGGTGTTCTATGCAAATCAGGTTTAATGTTGTCTTTAATCTTGCTAAATAATTTAGATTGATTAAATTATTAAAGTACGATTCTTGATTATTAGTTTAATTAATTTCATGTTCTTGATTAAATGTTGAGAAAGAATAAGTTGGGGTGTTCTTGGATCCTTCTTGTACCTTATTTAAGAAATTCATGTTCTTTGATCATCCATGATGTTATTAAAGGTCTTGAAAGGGTGATATTAATACAATTTCATGCATGCTTTTTGGGTTAGAGAAAGTATTAAAGTTGTTTTCATGTTTTACAATTTGGTTTTGGTGGTAGGAACTTTGGTATATGGACCTTAGTTGAATTAGATTAATTACTTTGAACCTTAGTCACTGTTTTAAGCCCAAATTAGGACCCCAGGATCGAGTGGTAAAAGTTAGAACTGAATTAATCAATTATATGGAAACCGGTAACAGGACAGTTTTGATAGGGTCTAAAGAACGGATCACCATGAGAGTTATAGTCGTCCTTTGATCGAACCCTTTGAACTAGAGGTTCCTTTAGATGTAGCTTTCATAGGAATTTTTACGGATCGGACTTTGGAATTTAATAAGTCGAGTTATACCCCGATTACAAGACCTGGGTCAGATCGGGACAATATGGAAAGATGACGGTTTTTGAGGACCTTAAAGCGAGTGTTGGGTCTCGAATTCAACTTAAGAGTTTTAGTAGACATCCCGAGGTTTCCGAAAAGTCCAAAACCAGACCCAGAGGATGTCGGGAAGTCAAGTTTTGACCCTTTTTATGTGGATGTTGTAATCTGTTTTGTTGATGTTATTCATTAATGAAAGTGTTGTTGAGTGAAAAGGTTGTTTTGATCTTGTTATGTGATTACTTGGAATGTATTAGGTAATTTAAAGTGTAAATTCATGAATGATGGGAACCTATGGTGTTCCTAGGGGAGGGTTAGTTAGAAGGTAGATAATACTAACTTCGAAGGGCACGTTTTGATTAGAATAATTATTCTATTTTAGGCCCGAGCTAATTCGCGTCGTTAGTGAGCTCAAGTGTGTTCGTTTTTGCTGTGAAGTGAAGTTAATCAGGTAATGTCTATGCTCTAATCCCTACTGGGATACTCTTTAAATGTGTTTTAATATTTTCTAATCTGTTTTGAGAATTGAATCTCGAAAGGGGACTTTTGTCGAAATGTGACCATCTGTTTTGGATAACTGTTTGTAATTGTTGTACTTTTTTTTTTATTTAGTTGAGAAATGGAGATGGTCTTTTATTAGTGATTTTCTTATTGGTTTTGATATGCTGGGTTGGGTTTGACTTGAGAGCTGTGAGCTGAGATTTGCATAAGATACTAATAATTCAAAGTGAAATACTAAGCGGGTTTATTTTGTTGATGCCTTTGGTAGGCGGTTACTTTGTCTCTTTGGTAGGCGATTGTTGATGCCTTTGGTAGGCGATTATTTTGATGTCTTTGATAGGCGATTGTTGATGTCTTTGCTAATAAGTGATTAACTTAGTATATTATTTTTGTTGAATCATGTCTAGGGTGTTTATTAAAGTTATTTTATGCAAAAGTTCTGACTATTATTAGTATAATTAGTTCTTGAAAACTCGTTGTAATTAGTTTAAATACCAAAGTGATTCTTGAGATCTAGTTAGGTGGTTATAGGATTCTTTGTGTGTTAATTGGACTCAATTCTTGTTGCTAACATAAATTTTAGTAGGGGTGTTCTATGCAAACCAGGTTTAATGTTGTGTTTAATCTTGCTAAATAATTTAGATTGATTAAATTATTAAAGTACGATTCTTGATTATTAGTTTAATTAATTTAATATTCTTGATTAAATCTTGAAAGAAAGAATAAGTTGTGGTGTTCTTGGATCTTTCTTGTACCTTATTTAAGAAATTCATGTTCTTTGATCATCCATGATGTTATTATAGGGTCTTGAAAGAGTATGTTATAGTACTCATGTTTAGGGAGATATTAATACAATTTCATGCATGCTTTTAGGGTTAGAGAAAGTATTAAAGTTGTTTTCATGTTTTACGATTTGGTTTTGGTGGTAGGAAGTTTGGTGTATGGACCTTAGTTGAATTAGATTAATTACTTTGAACCTTAGTCACTGTTTTAAACCCAAATTAGGACCCCAGGATCGAGTGGTAAAAGTTAGAACTGAATTAATCAATTATATGGAAACCAGAATGTGACGCTTTGATAGGGTCTAAAGAATGTATCACCATGAGAGTTATAGTCGTCCTTTGATCGAACCCTTTGAACTAGAGGTTCCCTTAGATGTAGCTTTCATAGGAATTTTTACGGATCGGACTTTGGAATTTATAAGTCAAGTTATACCCCGATTATTAGACCTGGGTCAGATCGGGACAGTATGGAAAGATGACGGTTTTTGAGGACATTAAAGCGAGTGTTGGTCTCGAATTCTACTTAAGAGTTTTAGTAGACATCCCGAGGTTTCCGAAAAGTCCAAAACCAGACCCAGAGGATGTCGGGAAGTCAAGTTTTGGCCCTTTTTATGTGAATGTTGTAATCTGTTTTGTTGATGTTATTCATTAATGAAAGTGTTGTTGAGTTAAAAGGTTGTTTTGATCATGTTATGTGATTACTTGGAATGTGTTAGGTAATTTAAAGTGTAAATTCATGAATGATGGGATCCTATGGTGTTCCTAGGGGAGGGTTAGTTAGAAGGTAGATAATACTAACTTCGAAGGGCACGTTTTGATTAGAATAATTATTCTATTTTAGGCCCGAGCTAATTCACGTCGTTAGTGAGCTCAAGTGTGTTCGTTTTTGCTGTGAAGTGAAGTTAATCAGGTAATGTCTATGCTCTAATCCCTACTGGGATGCTCTTTAAATGTGTTTTAATATTTTCTAATCTGTTTTGAGAATTGAATCTCGAAAGGGGACTTTTGTCGAAATGTGACCATCTGTTTTGGATAACTGTTTGTAATTGTTGTACTTTTTTTTATTTAGTTGAGAAATGGAGATGGTCTTTTATTAGTGATTTTCTTATTGATTTTGATAAACTGGGTTGGGTTTGACTTGAGAGTTGTGAGCTGAGATTTGCATAAGATACTAATAATTCAAAGTGAAACACTAAGCGGGTTTATTTTGTGGATGTCTTTGGTAGGCGGTTACTTTGATGCCTTTGGTAGGCGATTGTTGATGCCTTTGGTAGGCGATTATTTTAATATCTTTGATAGGCGATTGTTGATGTCTTTGTTAATAAGTGATTAACTTAGTATATTATTATTGTTGAATCATGTCTAGGGTGTTTATTAAAGTTATTTTATGCAAAAGTTCTGACTATTATTAGTATAATTAGTTCTTGAAAACTAGTTGTAATTAGTTTAAATACCAAAGTGATTCTTGAGTTCTAGCTAGGTGGTTATAGGATTCTTTGTGTGTTAATTGGACTCAATTCTTGTTGCTAACATAAATTTTAGTAGGGGTGTTCTATGCAAACCAGGTTTAATGTTGTGTTTAATCTTGCTAAATAATTTAGATTGATTAAATTATTAAAGTACGATTCTTGATTATTAGTTTAATTAATTTAATATTCTTGATTAAATCTTGAAAGAAAGAATAAGTTGTGGTGTTCTTGGATCTTTCTTGTACCTTATTTAAGAAATTCATGTTCTTTGATCATCCATGATGTTATTATAGGGTCTTGAAAGAGTATGTTATAGAACTCATGTTTAGGGTGATATTAATACAATTTCATGCATGCTTTTAGGGTTAGAGAAAGTATTAAAGTTGTTTTCATGTTTTACAATTTGGTTTTGGTGGTAGGAAGTATGGTGTATGGACCTTACTTGAATTAGATTAATTACTTTGAACCTTAGTCACTGTTTTAAGCCCAAATTAGGACCCCGGGATCGAGTGGTAAAAGTTAGAACTGAATTAATCAATTATATGGAAATCGGTAACTGGACAGTTTTGATAGGGTATAAAGAACGGATCACCATGAGAGTTATAGTCGTCCTTTGTTCGAACCCTTTGAACTAGAGGTTCCCTTAGATGTAGCTTTCATAGGAATTTTTACGGATCGGACTTTGGAATTTTATAAGTCAAGTTATACCCTGATTACTAGACCTGGCTCAGATCGGGATAGTATGGAAAGATGACGGTTTTTGAGGACCTTAAAACGAGTGTTGGGTCTCGAATTCAACTTAAGAGTTTTAGTAGACATCCCGAGGTTTCCGAAAAGTCCAAAACCAGACCCAGAGGATGTCGGGAAGTCAAGTTTTGACCCTTTTTATGTGGATGCTGTAATCTGTTTTGTTGATGTTATTCATTAATGAAAGTGTTGTTGAGTGAAAAGGTTGTTTTGATCTTGTTATGTGATTACTTGGAATGTGTTAGGTAATTTAAAGTGTAAATTCATGAATGATGGGAACCTATGGTTTTCCTAGGGGAGGGTTAGTTAGAAGGTAGATAATACTAACTTCGAAGGGCACGTTTTGATTAGAATAATTATTCTATTTTAGGCATCAGCTAATTCGCGTCGTTAGTGAGCTCAAGTGTGTTCGTTTTTGCTGTGAAGTGAAGTTAATCAGGTAATGTCTATGCTCTAATCCCAACTGGGATGCTCTTTAAATGTGTTTTAATATTTTCTAATCTGTTTTGAGAATTGAATCTCGAAAGGGGACTTTTGTCGAAATGTGACCATCTGTTTTGGATAACTGTTTGTAATTGTTGTACTTTTTTTTATTTAGTTGAGAAATGGAGATGGTCTTTTATTAGTGATTTTCTTATTGGTTTTAATAAGCTAGGTTGGGTTTGACTTGTGAGCTGTGAGCTGAGATTTGCATAAGATACTAATAATTCAAAGTAAAACACTAAGCGGGTTTATTTTGTTGATGCCTTTGGTAGGCGGTTACTTTGATGCCTTTGGTAGGCGATTGTTGATGCCTTTGGTAGGCGATTATTTTGATGTCTTTGATAGGCGATTGTTGATGTCTTTGTTAATAAGTGATTAACTTAGTATATTATTATTGTTGAATCATGTCTAGGGAGTTTATTAAAATTATTTTATGCAAAAGTTCTGACTATTATTAGTATAATTAGTTCTTGAAAACTCGTTGTAATTAGTTTAAATACCAAAGTGATTCTTGAGTTCTAGTTAGGTGGTTATAGGATTCTATGTGTGTTAATTGGACTCAATTCTTGTTGCTAACATAAACTTTAGTAGGGGTGTTCTATGCAAACCAGGTTTAATGTTGTGTTTAATCTTGCTAAATAATTTAGATTGATTAAATTATTAAAGTACGATTCTTGATTATTAGTTTAATTAATTTAATATTCTTGATTAAATCTTGAAAGAAAGAATAAGTTGTGGTGTTCTTGGATCTTTGTTGTACCTTATTTAAGAAATTCATGGTCTTTGATCATCCATGATGTTATTATAGGGTCTTGAAAGAGTATGTTATAGAACTCATGTTTAGGGTGATATTAATACAATTTCATGCATGCTTTTAGGGTTAGAGAAAGTATTAAAGTTGTTTTCATGTTTTACAATTTGGTTTTGGTGGTAGGAAGTTTGGTGTATGGACCTTAGTTGAATTAGACTAATTACTTTGAACCTTAGTCACTGTCTTAAGCACAAATTAGGACCCCAGGATCGAGTGGTAAAAGTTAGAACTGAATTAATCAATTATATGGAAACCGGTAACAGGACAGTTTTGATAGGGTCTAAAGAACGGATCACCATGAGTGTTATAGTCGTCCTTTGATCGAACCCTTTGAACTAGAGGTTCCCTTAGATGTAGATTTCATAGGAATTTTTACGGATCGGACTTTGTAATATAATAAGTCAAGTTATACCCCGATTACTACACCTGGGACAGATCGGGACAGTATGGAAAGATGACGGTTTTTGAGGACCTTAAGGCGATTGTTGGGTCTCGAATTCAACTTAAGAGTTTTAGTAGACATCTCGAGGTTTCCGAAAAGTCCAAAACCAGACCCATAAGATGTCGGAAAGTCACGGTTTGACCCTTTTTAAGTGGATGGTTTAATCTATTTTGTTGATGTTATTCATTAATAAAAGTGTTGTTGAGTGAAAAGGTTGTTTTGATCTTGTTATGTGACTAATCTTGTTATGTGATTACTTGGAATGCGTTACGTAATTTAAAGTGTAAATTCATGAATGATGGGAACCTATGGTGTTCCTAGGGGAGGGTTAGTTAGAAGGTAGATAATACTAACTTCGAAGGGCACGTTTTGATTGGAATAATTATTCTATTTTAGGCCCGAGCTAATTCGCGTCGTTAGTGAGCTCAAGTGTGTTCGTTTTTGCTGTGAAGTGAAGTTAATCAGGTAATGTCTATGCTCTAATCCCTACTGGGATGCTCTTTAAATGTGTTTTAATATTTTCTAATCTGTTTTGAGAATTGAATCTCGAAAGGGGACTTTTGTCGAAATGTGACCATCTAGTTTGAATAACTGTTTGTAACTGTTGTACTTTTTTTATTTAGTTGAGAAATGGAGATGGTCTTTTATTAGTGATTTTCTTATTGGTTTTGATAAGTTGGGTTGGGTTTGACTTGAGAGCTGTGAGCTGAGATTTGCATAAGATACTAATAATTCAAAGTGAAACACTAAGCGGGTTTATTTTGTTGATGCCTTTGGTAGGCGGTTACTTTGATGCCTTTGGTAGGCGATTGTTGATGTCTTTGGTAGGCGATTATTTTGATGTCTTTGATAGGCAATTGTTGATGTCTTTGTTAATAAGTGATTAACTTAGTATATTATTATTGTTCAATCATGTCTAGGGTGTTTATTAAAGTTATTTTATGCAAAAGTTCTGACTATTATTAGTATAATTAGTTCTTGAAAACTCGTTGTAATTAGTTTAAATACCAAAGTGATTCTTGAGTTCAAGTTAGGTGGTTATAGGATTCTATGTGTGTTAATTGGACTCAATTCTTGTTGCTAACATAAATTTTGGTAGGGGTGTTCTATGCAAACCAGGTTTAATGTTGTGTTTAATCTTGCTAAATAATTTAGATTGATTAAATTATTAAAGTACGATTCTTGATTATTAGTTTAATTAATTTAATATTCTTGATTAAATCTTGAAAGAAAGAATAAGTTGTGGTGTTCTTGGATCTTTCTTGTACCTTATTTAAGAAATTCATGTTCTTTGATCATCCATGATGTTATTATAGGGTCTTGAAAGAGTATGTTATAGAACTCATGTTTAGGGTGATATTAATACAATTTCATGCATGCTTTTTGGGTTAGAGAAAGTATTAAAGTTGTTTTCATGTTTTACAATTTGGTTTTGGTGGTAGGAAGTTTGGTGTATGGACCTTAGTTGAATTAGATTAATTACTTTGAACCTTAGTCACTGTTTTAAGCCCAAATTAGGACCCCAGGATCGAGTGGTAAAAGTTAGAACTGAATTAATCAATTATATGGAAACCGGTAACAGGACAGTTTTGATATGGTCTAAAGAACGGATCACCATGAGAGTTATAGCCGTCCTTTGATCGAACCCTTTGAACTAGAGGTTCCCTTAGATGTAGCTTTCATAGGAATTTTTACGGATCGGACTTTGGAATTTTATAAGTCAAGTTATACTCCGATTACTACACCTGGGTCAGATCGGGACAGTATGGAAAGATGACGGTTTTTGAGGACATTAAAGCGAGTGTTGGTCTCGAATTCAACTTAAGAGTTTTAGTAGACATCCCGAGGTTTCCGAAAAGTCCAAAACCAGACCCAGAGGATGTCGGGAGGTCAAGTTTTGGCCCTTTTTATGTGAATGCTGTAATCTGTTTTGTTGATGTTATTCATTAATGAAAGTGTTGTTTAGTTAAAAGGTTGTTTTGATCTTGTTATGTGATTACTTGGAATGTGTTAGGTAATTTAAAGTGTAAATTCATGAATGATGGGAACCTATGGTGTTCCTAGGGGAGGGTTAGTTAGAAGGTAGATAATACTAACTTCGAAGGGCACGTTTTGATTAGAATAATTATTCTATTTTAGGCCCGAGCTAATTCACGTCGTTAGTGAGCTCAAGTGTGTTCGTTTTTGCTGTGAAGTGAAGTTAATCAGGTAATGTCTATGCTCTAATCCCTACTGGGATGCTCTTTAAATGTGTTTTAATATTTTCTAATCTGTTTTGAGAATTGAATCTCGAAAGGAGACTTTTGTCGAAATATGACCATCTGTTTTGGATAAATGTTTGTAATTGTTGTACTTTTTTTTTGTTTAGTTGAGAAATGGAGATGGTCTTTTATTAGTGATTTTCTTATTGGTTTTGATAAGCTGGGTTGGGTTTGACTTGAGAACTGTGAGTTGAGATTTGCATAAGATACTAATAATTCAAAGTGAAACAGTAAGCGGGTTTATTTTGTTGATGCCTTTGGTAGGCGGTTACTTTGATGCCTTTGGTAGGCGATTGTTGATGCCTTTGGTAGGCGATTATTTTGATGTCTTTGATAGGCGATTTTTGATGTCTTTTTTAATAAGTGATTAACTTAGTATATTATTATTGTTGAATCATGTCTAGGGTGTTTATTAAAGTTATTTTATGCAAAAGTTCTGACTATTATTAGTATATTTATACCTTGAAAACTCGTTGTAATTAGTTTAAATACCAAAGTGATTCTTGAGTTCTAGTTAGGTGGTTATAGGATTCTATGTGTGTTAATTGGACTCAATTCTTGTTGCTAACATAAATTTTAGTAGGGGTGTTCTATGCAAACCAGGTTTAATGTTGTGTTTAATCTTGCTAAATAATTTAGATTGATTAAATTATTAAAGTACGATTCTTGATTATTAGTTTAATTAATTTAATATTCTTGATTAAATCTTGAAAGAAAGAATAAGTTGTGGTGTTCTTGGATCTTTCTTGTACCTTATTTAAGAAATTCATGTTCTTTGATCATCCATGATGTTATTATAGGGTCTTGAAAGAGTATGTTATAGAACTCATGTTTAGGGTGATATTAATACAATTTCATGCATGCTTTTAGGGTTAGAGAAAGTATTAAAGTTGTTTTCATGTTTTACAATTTGGTTTTGGTGGTAGGAAGTTTGGTGTATGGACCTTAGTTGAATTAGATTAATTACTTTGAACCTTAGTCACTGTTTTAAGCCCAAATTAGGACCCCAGGATCGAGTGGTAAAAGTTAGAACTGAATTAATCAATTATATGGAAACCGGTAACAGGACAGTTTTGATAGGGTCTAAAGAACGGATCACCATGAGTGTTATAGTCGTCCTTTGATCGAACCCTTTGAACTAGAGGTTCCCTTAGATGTAGATTTCATAGGAATTTTTACGGATCGGACTTTGGAATTTTATAAGTCAAGTTATACCCCGATTACTACACCTGGGTCAGATTGGGACAGTATGGAAAGATGACGGTTTTTGAAGACCTTAAGGCGAGTGTTGGGTCTCGAATTCAACTTAAGAGTTTTAGTAGACATCCCGAGGTTTCCGAAAAGTCCAAAACCAGACCCAGAGGATGTCGGGAGGTCAAGTTTTGGCCCTTTTTATGTGAATGCTGTAATCTGTTTTGTTGATGTTATTCATTAATGAAAGTTTTGTTTAGTTAAAAGGTTGTTTTGATCTTGTTATGTGATTACTTGGAATGTGTTAGGTAATTTAAAGTGTAAATTCATGAATGATGGGAACCTATGGTGTTCCTAGGGGAGGGTTAGTTAGAAGGTAGATAATAATAACTTCGAAGGGCACGTTTTGATTAGAATAATTATTCTATTTTAGGCCCGAGCTAATTCACGTCGTTAGTGAGCTCAAGTGTGTTCGTTTTTGCTGTGAAGTGAAGTTAATCAGGTAATGTCTATGCTCTAATCCCTACTGGGATGCTCTTTAAATGTGTTTTAATATTTTCTAATCTGTTTTGAGAATTGAATCTCGAAAGGAGACTTTTGTCGAAATATGACCATCTGTTTTGGATAAATGTTTGTAATTGTTGTACTTTTTTTTTGTTTAGTTGAGAAATGGAGATGGTCTTTTATTAGTGATTTTCTTATTGGTTTTGATAAGCTGGGTTGGGTTTGACTTGAGAGCTGTGAGTTGAGATTTGCATAAGATACTAATAATTCAAAGTGAAACAGTAAGCGGGTTTATTTTGTTGATGCCTTTGGTAGGCGGTTACTTTGATGCCTTTGGTAGGCGATTGTTGATGCCTTTGGTAGGCGATTATTTTGATGTCTTTGATAGGCGATTGTTGATGTCTTTGTTAATAAGTGATTAACTTAGTATATTATTATTGTTGAATCATGTCTAGGGTGTTTATTAAAGTTATTTTATGCAAAAGTTCTGACTATTATTAGTATATTTAGTTCTTGAAAACTCGTTGTAATTAGTTTAAATACCAAAGTGATTCTTGAGTTCTAGTTAGGTGGTTATAGGATTCTATGTGTGTTAATTGGACTCAAGTCTTGTTGCTAACATAAATTTTAGTAGGGGTGTTCTATGCAAACCAGGTTTAATGTTGTGTTTAATCTTGCTAAATAATTTAGATTGATTAAATTATTAAAGTACGATTCTTGATTATTAGTTTAATTAATTTAATATTCTTGATTAAATCTTGAAAGAAAGAATAAGTTGTGGTGTTCTTGGATCTTTCTTGTACCTTATTTAAGAAATTCATGTTCTTTGATCATCCATGATGTTATTATAGGGTCTTGAAAGAGTATGTTATAGAACTCATGTTTAGGGTGATATTAATACAATTTCATGCATGCTTTTAGGGTTAGAGAAAGTATTAAAGTTGTTTTCATGTTTTACAATTTGGTTTTGGTGGTAGGAAGTTTGGTGTATGGACCTTAGTTGAATTAGATTAATTACTTTGAACCTTAGTCACTGTTTTAAGCCCAAATTAGGACCCCAGGATCGAGTGGTAAAAGTTAGAACTGAATTAATCAATTATATGGAAACCGGTAACAGGACAGTTTTGATAGGGTCTAAAGAACGGATCACCATGAGTGTTATAGTCGTCCTTTGATCGAACCCTTTGAACTAGAGGTTCCCTTAGATGTATATTTCATAGGAATTTTTACGGATCGGACTTTGGAATTTTATAAGTCAAGTTATACCCCGATTACTACACCTGGGACAGATCGGGACAGTATGGAAAGATGACGGTTTTTGAGGACCTTAAGGCGAGTGTTGGGTCTCGAATTCAACTTAAGAGTTTTAGTAGACATCTCGAGGTTTCCGAAAAGTCCAAAACCAGACCCATAAGATGTCGGAAAGTCAAGGTTTGACCCTTTTTAAGTGGATGTTGTAATCTATTTTGTTGATGTTATTCATTAATAAAAGTGTTGTTGAGTGAAAAGGTTGTTTTGATCTTGTTATGTGACTAATTTTGTTATGTGATTACTTGGAATGCGTTACGTAATTTAAAGTGTAAATTCATGAATGATGGGAACCTATGGTGTTCCTAGGGGAGGGTTAGTTAGAAGGTAGATAATACTAACTTCGAAGGGCACGTTTTGATTAGAATAATTATTCTATTTTAGGCCCGAGCTAATTCACGTCGTTAGTGAGCTCAAGTGTTCGTTTTTGCTGTGAAGTGAAGTTAATCAGGTAATGTCTATGCTCTAATCCCTACTGGGATGCTCTTTAAATGTGTTTTAATATTTTCTAATCTGTTTTGAGAATTGAATCTCGAAAGGAGACTTTTGTCGAAATATGACCATCTGTTTTGGATAATTGTTTGTAATTGTTGTACTTTTTTTTTATTTAGTTGAGAAATGGAGATGGTCTTTTATTAGTGATTTTCTTATTGGTTTTGATAAGCTGGGTTAGGTTTGACTTGAGAGCTGTGAGTTGAGATTTGCATAAGATACTAATAATTCAAAGTGAAACACTAAGCGGGTTTATTTTGTTGATGCCTTTGGTAGGCGGTTACTTTGATGCCTTTGGTAGGCGGTTACTTTGATGCCTTTGGTAGGCGATTGTTGATGCCTTTGGTAGGCGATTGTTGATGTCTTTGTTAATAAGTGATTAACTTAGTATATTATTATTGTTGAATCATGTCTAGGGTGTTTATTAAAGTTATTTTATGCAAAAGTTCTGACTATTATTAGTATATTTAGTTCTTGAAAACTCGTTGTAATTAGTTTAAATACCAAAGTGATTCTTGAGTTCTAGTTAGGTGGTTATAGGATTCTATGTGTGTTAATTGGACTCAATTCTTGTTGCTAACATAAATTTTAGTAGGGGTGTTCTATGCAAACCAGGTTTAATGTTGTGTTTAATCTTTCTAAATAATTTAGATTGATTAAATTATTAAAGTACGATTCTTGATTATTAGTTTAATTAATTTAATATTCTTGATTAAATCTTGAAAGAAAGAATAAGTTGTGGTGTTCTTGGATCTTTCTTGTACCTTATTTAAGAAATTCATGTTCTTTGATCATCCATGATGTTATTATAGGGTCTTGAAAGAGTATGTTATAGAACTCATGTTTAGGGTGATATTAATACAATTTCATGCATGCTTTTAGGGTTAGAGAAAGTATTAAAGTTGTTTTCATGTTTTACAATTTGGTTTTGGTGGTAGGAAGTTTGGTGTATGGACCTTAGTTGAATTAGATTAATTACTTTGAACCTTAGTCACTGTCTTAAGCCCAAATTAGGACCCCAGGATCGAGTGGTAAAAGTTAGAACTGAATTAATCAATTATATGGAAACCGTGCAGACAGTTTTGATAGGGTCTAAAGAACGGATCACCATGAGTGTTATAGTCGTCCTTTGATCGAACCCTTTGAACTAGAGGTTCCCTTAGATGTAGATTTCATAGGAATTTTTACGGATCGGACTTTGTAATATAATAAGTCAAGTTATACCCCGATTACTACACCTGGGACAGATCGGGACAGTATGGAAAGATGACGGTTTTTGAGGACCTTAAGGCGATTGTTGGGTCTCGAATTCAACTTAAGAGTTTTAGTAGACATCTCGAGGTTTCCGAAAAGTCCAAAACCAGACCCATAAGATGTCGGAAAGTCAAGGTTTGACCCTTTTTAAGTGGATGTTGTAATCTATTTTGTTGATGTTATTCATTAATAAAAGTGTTGTTGAGTGAAAAGGTTGTTTTGATCTTGTTATGTGACTAATCTTGTTATGTGATTACTTGGAATGCGTTACGTAATTTAAAGTGTAAATTCATGAATGATGGGAACCTATGGTGTTCCTAGGGGAGGGTTAGTTAGAAGGTAGATAATACTAACTTCGAAGGGCACGTTTTGATTAGAATAATTATTCTATTTTAGGCCCGAGCTAATTCACGTCGTTAGTGAGCTCAAGTGTGTTCGTTTTTGCTGTGAAGTGAAGTTAATCAGGTAATGTCTATGCTCTAATCCCTACTGGGATGCTCTTTAAATGTGTTTTAATATTTTCTTATCTGTTTGAGAATTGAATCTCGAAAGGAGACTTTTGTCGAAATATGACCATCTGCTTTGGATAATTGTTTGTAATTGTTGTACTTTTTTTATTTAGTTGAGAACTGGAGATGGTCTTTTATTAGTGATTTTCTTATTGGTTTTGATAAGCTGGGTTAGGTTTGACTTGAGAGCTGTGAGTTGAGATTTGCATAAGATACTAATAATTCAAAGTGAAACACTAAGCGGGTTTATTATGTTGATGCCTTTGGTAGGCGGTTACTTTGATGCCTTTGGTAGGCGGTTACTTTGATGCCTTTGGTAGGCGATTGTTGATGCCTTTGGTAGGCGATTGTTGATGTCTTTGTTAATAAGTGATTAACTTAGTATATTATTATTGTTGAATCATGTCTAGGGTGTTTATTAAAGTTATTTTATGCAAAAGTTCGACTATTATTAGTATATTTAGTTCTTGAAAACTCGTTGTAATTAGTTTAAATACCAAAGTGATTCTTGAGTTCTAGTTAGGTGGTTATAGGATTCTATGTGTGTTAATTGGACTCAATTCTTGTTGCTAACATAAATTTTAGTAGGGGTGTTCTATGCAAACCAGGTTTAATGTTGTGTTTAATCTTTCTAAATAATTTAGATTGATTAAATTATTAAAGTACGATTCTTGATTATTAGTTTAATTAATTTAATATTCTTGATTAAATCTTGAAAGAAAGAATAAGTTGTGGTGTTCTTGGATCTTTCTTGTACCTTATTTAAGAAATTCATGTTCTTTGATCATCCATGATGTTATTATAGGGTCTTGAAAGAGTATGTTATAGAACTCATGTTTAGGGTGATATTAATACAATTTCATGCATGCTTTTAGGGTTAGAGAAAGTATTAAAGTTGTTTTCATGTTTTACAATTTGGTTTTGGTGGTAGGAAGTTTGGTGTATGGACCTTAGTTGAATTAGATTAATTACTTTGAACCTTAGTCACTGTCTTAAGCCCAAATTAGGACCCCAGGATCGAGTGGTAAAAGTTAGAACTGAATTAATCAATTATATGGAAACCGGTAACAGGACAGTTTTGATAGGGTCTAAAGAACGGATCACCATGAGTGTTATAGTCGTCCTTTGATCGAACCCTTTGAACTAGAGGTTCCCTTAGATGTAGATTTCATAGGAATTTTTACGGATCGGACTTTGTAATATAATAAGTCAAGTTATACCCCGATTACTACACAGGACAGATCGGGACAGTATGGAAAGATGACGGTTTTTGAGGACCTTAAGGCGAGTGTTGGGTCTCGAATTCAACTTAAGAGTTTTAGTAGACATCTCGAGGTTTCCGAAAAGTCCAAAACCAGACCCATAAGATGTCGGAAAGTCAAGGTTTGACCCTTTTTAAGTGGATGTTGTAATCTATTTTGTTGATGTTATTCATTAATAAAAGTGTTGTTGAGTGAAAAGGTTGTTTTGATCTTGTTATGTGACTAATCTTGTTATGTGATTACTTGGAATGCGTTACGTAATTTAAAGTGTAAATTCATGAATGATGGGAACCTATGGTGTTCCTAGGGGAGGGTTAGTTAGAAGGTAGATAATACTAACTTCGAAGGGCACGTTTTGATTGGAATAATTATTCTATTTTAGGCCCGAGCTAATTCGCGTCGTTAGTGAGCTCAAGTGTGTTCGTTTTTGCTGTGAAGTGAAGTTAATCAGGTAATGTCTATGCTCTAATCCCTACTGGGATGCTCTTTAAATGTGTTTTAATATTTTCTAATCTGTTTTGAGAATTGAATCTCGAAAGGGGACTTTTGTCGAAATGTGACCATCTAGTTTGAATAACTGTTTGTAATTGTTGTACTTTTTTTATTTAGTTGAGAAATGGAGATGGTCTTTTATTAGTGATTTTCTTATTGGTTTTGATAAGCTGGGTTGGGTTTGACTTGAGAGCTGTGAGTTGAGATTTGCATAAGATACTAATAATTCAAAGTGAAACACTAAGCGGGTTTATTTTGTTGATGCCTTTGGTAGGCGGTTACTTTGATGCCTTTGGTAGGCGGTTACTTTGATGCCTTTGGTAGGCGATTGTTGATGTCTTTGTTAATAAGTGATTAACTTAGTATATTATTATTGTTGAATCATGTCTAGGGTGTTTATTAAAGTTATTTTATGCAAAAGTTCTGACTATTATTAGTATATTTAGTTCTTGAAAACTCGTTGTAATTAGTTTAAATACCAAAGTGATTCTTGAGTTCTAGTTAGGTGGTTATAGGATTCTATGTGTGTTAATTGGACTCAATTCTTGTTGCTAACATAAATTTTAGTAGGGGTGTTCTATGCAAACCAGGTTTAATGTTGTGTTTAATCTTGCTAAATAATTTAGATTGATTAAATTATTAAAGTACGATTCTTGATTATTAGTTTAATTAATTTAATATTCTTGATTAAATCTTGAAAGAAAGAATAAGTTGTGGTGTTCTTGGATCTTTCTTGTACCTTATTTAAGAAATTCATGTTCTTTGATCATCCATGATGTTATTATAGGGTCTTGAAAGAGTATGTTATAGAACTCATGTTTAGGGTGATATTAATACAATTTCATGCATGCTTTTAGGGTTAGAGAAAGTATTAAAGTTGTTTTCATGTTTTACAATTTGGTTTTGGTGGTAGGAAGTTTGGTGTATGGACCTTAGTTGAATTAGATTAATTACTTTGAACCTTAGTCACTGTTTTAAGCCCAAATTAGGACCCAGATCGAGTGGTAAAAGTTAGAATCAATTAATCAATTATATGGAAACCGGTAACAGGACAGTTTTGATAGGGTCTAAAGAACGGATCACCATGAGTGTTATAGTCGTCCTTTGATCGAACCCTTTGAACTAGAGGTTCCCTTAGATGTAGATTTCATAGGAATTTTTACGGATCGGACTTTGTAATATAATAAGTCAAGTTATACCCCGATTACTACACCTGGGACAGATCGGGACAGTATGGAAAGATGACGGTTTTTGAGGACCTTAAGGCGAGTGTTGGGTCTCGAATTCAACTTAAGAGTTTTAGTAGACATCTCGAGGTTTCCGAAAAGTCCAAAACCAGACCCATAAGATGTCGGAAAGTCAAGGTTTGACCCTTTTTAAGTGGATGTTGTAATCTATTTTGTTGATGTTATTCATTAATAAAAGTGTTGTTGAGTGAAAAGGTTGTTTTGATCTTGTTATGTGACTAATCTTGTTATGTGATTACTTGGAATGCGTTACGTAATTTAAAGTGTAAATTCATGAATGATGGGAACCTATGGTGTTCCTAGGGGAGGGTTAGTTAGAAGGTAGATAATACTAACTTCGAAGGGCACGTTTTGATTAGAATAATTATTCTATTTTAGGCCCGAGCTAATTCACGTCGTTAGTGAGCTCAAGTGTGTTCGTTTTTGCTGTGAAGTGAAGTTAATCAGGTAATGTCTATGCTCTAATCCCTACTGGGATGCTCTTTAAATGTGTTTTAATATTTTCTAATCTGTTTTGAGAATTGAATCTCGAAAGGAGACTTTTGTCGAAATATGACCATCTGTTTTGGATAATTGTTTGTAATTGTTGTACTTTTTTTTTATTTAGTTGAGAAATGGAGATGGTCTTTTATTAGTAATTTTCTTATTGGTTTTGATAAGCTGGGTTAGGTTTGACTTGAGAGCTGTGAGTTGAGATTTGCATAAGATACTAATAATTCAAAGTGAAACACTAAGCGGGTTTATTTTGTTGATGCCTTTGGTAGGCGGTTACTTTGATGCCTTTGGTAGGCGGTTACTTTGATGCCTTTGGTAGGCGATTATTTTGATGTCTTTGATAGGCAATTGTTGATGTCTTTGTTAATAAGTGATTAACTTAGTATATTATTATTGTTCAATCATGTCTAGGGTGTTTATTAAAGTTATTTTATGCAAAAGTTCTGACTATTATTAGTATAATTAGTTCTTGAAAACTCGTTGTAATTAGTTTAAATACCAAAGTGATTCTTGAGTTCAAATTAGGTGGTTATAGGATTCTTTGTGTGTTAATTGGACTCAATTCTTGTTGCTAACATAAATTTTAGTAGGGGTGTTCTATGCAAACCAGGTTTAATGTTGTGTTTAATCTTGCTAAATAATTTAGATTGATTAAATTATTAAAGTACGATTCTTGATTATTAGTTTAATTAATTTAATATTCTTGATTAAATCATGAAAGAAAGAATAAGTTGTGGTGTTCTTGGATCTTTCTTGTACCTTATTTAAGAAATTCATGTTCTTTGATCATCCATGATGTTATTATAGGGTCTTGAAAGAGTATGTTATAGAACTCATGTTTAGGGTGATATTAATACAATTTCATGCATGCTTTTAGGGTTAGAGAAAGTATTAAAGTTGTTTTCATGTTTTACAATTTGGTTTTGGTGGTAGGAAGTTTGGTGTATGGACCTTAGTTGAATTAGATTAATTACTTTGAACCTTAGTCACTGTTTTAAGCCCAAATTAGGACCCCAGGATCGAGTGGTAAAAGTTAGAACTGAATTAATCAATTATATGGAAACCAGTAACAGGACAGTTTTGATAGGGTCTAAAGAACGGATCAACATGAGTGTTATAGTCGTCCTTTGATCGAACCCTTTGAACTAGAAGTTCCCTTAGATGTAGCTTTCATAGGAATTTTTACGGATCGGACTTTGGAATTTATAAGTCAAGTTATACCCCGATTATTAGACCTGGGTCAGATCGGGACAGTATGGAAAGATGACGGTTTTTGAGGACATTAAAGCGAGTGTTGGTCTCGAATTCAACTTAAGAGTTTAATAGACATCCCGAGGTTTCCGAAAAGTCCAAAACCAGACCCAGAGGATGTCGGGAAGTCAAGTTTTGGCCCTTTTTATGTGAATGTTGTAATCTGTTTTGTTGATGTTATTCATTAATGAAAGTGTTGTTGAGTTAAAAGGTTGTTTTGATCATGTTATGTGATTACTTGGAATGTGTTAGGTAATTTAAAGTGTAAATTCATGAATGATGGAAACCTATGGTGTTCCTAGGGGAGGGTTAGTTAGAAGGTAGATAATACTAACTTCGAAGGGCACGTTTTGATTAGAATAATTATTCTATTTTAGGCCCGAGCTAATTCACGTCGTTAGTGAGCTCAAATGTGTTCGTTTTTGCTGTGAAGTGAAGTTAATCGTAATGTCTATGCTCTAATCCCCTCTTTGGGATGCTCTTTAAATGTGTTTTAATATTTTCTAATCTTTGAGAATTGAATCTCGAAAGGGGACTTTTGTCGAAATGTGAACATCTGTTTTGGATAACTGTTTGTAATTGTTGTACTTTTTTTTTATTTAGTTGAGAAATGGAGATGGTCTTTTATTAGTGATTTTCTTATTGGTTTTGATAAGCTGGGTTGGGTTTGACTTGAGAGTTGTGAGCTGAGATTTGCATAAGATACTAATAATTCAAAGTGAAACACTAAGCGGGTTTATTTTGTTGATGTCTTTGGTAGGCGGTTACTTTGATGCCTTTGGTAGGCGATTGTTGATGCCTTTGGTAGGCGATTATTTTGATATCTTTGATAGGCGATTGTTGATGTCTTTGTTAATAAGTGATTAACTTAGTATATTATTATTGTTGAATCATGTCTAGGGTGTTTATTAAAGTTATTTTATGCAAAAGTTCTGACTATTATTAGTATAATTAGTTCTTGAAAACTAGTTGTAATTAGTTTAAATACCAAAGTGATTCTTGAGTTCTAGTTAGGTGGTTATAGGATTCTTTGTGTGTTAATTGGACTCAATTCTTGTTGCTAACATAAATTTTAGTAGGGGTGTTCTATGCAAACCAGGTTTAATGTTGTGTTTAATCTTGCTAAATAATTTAGATTGATTAAATTATTAAAGTACGATTCTTGATTATTAGTTTAATTAATTTAATATTCTTGATTAAATCTTGAAAGAAAGAATAAGTTGTGGTGTTCTTGGATCTTTCTTGTACCTTATTTAAGAAATTCATGTTCTTTGATCATCCATGATGTTATTATAGGGTCTTGAAAGAGTATGTTATAGAACTCATGTTTAGGGTGATATTAATACAATTTCATGCATGCTTTTAGGGTTAGAGAAAGTATTAAAGTTGTTTTCATGTTTTACAATTTGGTTTTGGTGGTAGGAAGTTTTGTGTATGGACCTTAGTTGAATTAGATTAATTACTTTGAACCTTAGTCACTGTTTTAAGCCCAAATTAGGACCCCGGGATCGAGTGGTAAAAGTTAGAACTGAATTAATCAATTATATGGAAATCGATCGCACGCTTTGATAGGTATAAAGAACGGATCACCATGAGAGTTATAGTCGTCCTTTGTTCGAACCCTTTGAACTAGAGGTTCCCTTAGATGTAGCTTTCATAGGAATTTTTACGGATCGGACTTTGGAATTTTATAAGTCAAGTTATACCCCGATTACTAGACCTGGCTCAGATCGGGATAGTATGGAAAGATGACGGTTTTTGAGGACCTTAAAACGAGTGTTGGGTCTCGAATTCAACTTAAGAGTTTTAGTAGACATCCCGAGGTTTCCGAAAAGTCCAAAACCAGACCCAGAGGATGTCGGGAAGTCAAGTTTTGACCCTTTTTATGTGGATGCTGTAAGCTGTTTTGTTGATGTTATTCATTAATGAAAGTGTTGTTGAGTGAAAAGGTTGTTTTGATCTTGTTATGTGATTACTTGGAATGTGTTAGGTAATTTAAAGTGTAAATTCATGAATGATGGGAACCTATGGTGTTCCTAGGGGAGGGTTAGTTAGAAGGTAGATAATACTAACTTCGAAGGGCACGTTTTGATTAGAATAATTATTCTATTTTAGGCTCGAGCTAATTCGCGTCATAAGTGAGCTCAAGTGTGTTCGTTTTTGCTGTGAAGTGAAGTTAATCAGGTAATGTCTATGCTCTAATCCCAACTGGGATGCTCTTTAAATGTGTTTTAATATTTTCTAATCTGTTTTGAGAATTGAATCTCGAAAGGGGACTTTTGTCGAAATGTGACCATCTGTTTTGGATAACTGTTTGTAATTGTTATACTTTTTTTTATTTAGTTGAGAAATGGAGATGGTCTTTTATTAGTGATTTTCTTATTTGTTTTAATAAGCTAGGTTGGGTTTGACTTGTGAGCTGTGAGCTGAGATTTGCATAAGATACTAATAATTCAAAGTAAAACACTAAGCGGGTTTATTTTGTTGATGCCTTTGGTAGGCGGTTACTTTGATGCCTTTGGTAGGCGATTGTTGATGCCTTTGGTAGGCGATTATTTTGATGTCTTTGATAGGCGATTGTTGATGTCTTTGTTAATAAGTGATTAACTTAGTATATTATTATTGTTGAATCATGTCTAGGGAGTTTATTAAAATTATTTTATGCAAAAGTTCTGACTATTATTAGTATAATTAGTTCTTGAAAACTCGTTGTAATTAGTTTAAATACCAAAGTGATTCTTGAGTTCTAGTTAGGTGGTTATAGGATTCTATGTGTGTTAATTGGACTCAATTCTTGTTGCTAACATAAATTTTAGTAGGGGTATTCTATGCAAACCAGGTTTAATGTTGTGTTTAATCTTGCTAAATAATTTAGATTGATTAAATTATTAAAGTACGATTCTTGATTATTAGTTTAATTAATTTAATATTCTTGATTAAATCTTGAAAGAAAGAATAAGTTGTGGTGTTCTTGGATCTTTCTTGTACCTTATTTAAGAAATTCATGTTCTTTGATCATCCATGATGTTATTATAGGGTCTTGAAAGAGTATGTTATAGAACTCATGTTTAGGGTGATATTAATACAATTTCATGCATGCTTTTTGGGTTAGAGAAAGTATTAAAGTTGTTTTCATGTTTTACAATTTGGTTTTGGTGGTAGGAAGTTTGGTGTATGGACCTTAGTTGAATTAGATTAATTACTTTGAACCTTAGTCACTGTTTTAAGCCCAAATTAGGACCCCAGGATCGAGTGGTAAAAGTTAGAACTGAATTAATCAATTATATGGAAACCGGTAACAGGACAGTTTTGATAGGGTCTAAAGAACGGATCACCATGAGAGTTATAGCCGTCCTTTGATCGAACCCTTTGAACTAGAGGTACCCTTAGATGTAGCTTTCATAGGAATTTTTACGGATCGGACTTTGGAATTTTATAAGTCAAGTTATACTCCGATTACTACACCTGGGTCAGATCGGGACAGTATGGAAAGATGACGGTTTTTGAGGACATTAAAGCGAGTGTTGGTCTCGAGTTCAACTTAAGAGTTTTAGTAGACATCCCGAGGTTTCCGAAAAGTCCAAAACCAGACCCAGAGGATGTCGGGAGGTCAAGTTTTGGCCCTTTTTATGTGAATGCTGTAATCTGTTTTGTTGATGTTATTCATTAATGAAAGTGTTGTTGAGTTAAAAGGTTGTTTTGATCTTGTTATGTGATTACTTGGAATGTGTTAGGTAATTTAAAGTGTAAATTCATGAATGATGGGAACCTATGGTGTTCCTAGGGGAGGGTTAGTTAGAAGGTAGATAATACTAACTTCAAAGGGCACGTTTTGATTAGAATAATTATTCTATTTTAGGCCCGAGCTAATTCACGTCGTTAGTGAGCTCAAGTGTGTTCGTTTTTGCTGTGAAGTGAAGTTAATCAGGTAATGTCTATGCTCTAATCCCTACTGGGATGCTCTTTAAATGTGTTTTAATATTTTCTAATCTGTTTTGAGAATTGAATCTCGAAAGGAGACTTTTGTCGAAATATGACCATCTGTTTTGGATAACTGTTTGTAATTGTTGTACTTTTTTTTTATTTAGTTGAGAAATGGAGATGGTCTTTTATTAGTGATTTTCTTATTGGTTTTGATAAGCTGGGTTGGGTTTGACTTGAGAGCTGTGAGTTGAGATTTGCATAAGATACTAATAATTCAAAGTGAAACACTAAGCGGGTTTATTTTGTTGATGCCTTTGGTAGGCGGTTACTTTGATGCCTTTGGTAGGCGGTTACTTTGATGCCTTTGGTAGGCGATTGTTGATGTCTTTGTTAATAAGTGATTAACTTAGTATATTATTATTGTTGAATCATGTCTAGGGTGTTTATTAAAGTTATTTTATGCAAAAGTTCTGACTATTATTAGTATATTTAGTTCTTGAAAACTCGTTGTAATTAGTTTAAATACCAAAGTGATTCTTGAGTTCTAGTTAGGTGGTTATAGGATTCTATGTGTGTTAATTGGACTCAATTCTTGTTGCTAACATAAATTTTAGTAGGGTGTTCTATGCAAACCAGGTTTAATGTTGTGTTTAATCTTGCTAAATAATTTAGATTGATTAAATTATTAAAATCGATTCTTGATTATTAGTTTAATTAATTTAATATTCTTGATTAAATCTTGAAAGAAAGAATAAGTTGTGGTGTTCTTGGATCTTTCTTGTACCTTATTTAAGAAATTCATGTTCTTTGATCATCCATGATGTTATTATAGGGTCTTGAAAGAGTATGTTATAGAACTCATGTTTAGGGTGATATTAATACAATTTCATGCATGCTTTTAGGGTTAGAGAAAGTATTAAAGTTGTTTTCATGTTTTACAATTTGGTTTTGGTGGTAGGAAGTTTGGTGTATGGACCTTAGTTGAATTAGATTAATTACTTTGAACCTTAGTCACTGTTTTAAGCCCAAATTAGGACCCCAGGATCGAGTGGTAAAAGTTAGAACTGAATTAATCAATTATATGGAAACCGGTAACAGGACAGTTTTGATAGGGTCTAAAGAACGGATCACCATGAGTGTTATAGTCGTCCTTTGATCGAACCCTTTGAACTAGAGGTTCCCTTAGATGTTGATTTCATAGGAATTTTTACGGATCGGACTTTGGAATTTTATAAGTCAAGTTATACCCCGATTACTACACCTGGGTCAGATTGGGACAGTATGGAAAGATGACGGTTTTTGAGGACCTTAAGGCGAGTGTTGGGTCTCGAATTCAACTTAAGAGTTTTAGTAGACATCTCGAGGTTTCCAAAAAGTCCAAAACCAGACCCATAAGATGTCGGAAAGTCAAGGTTTGACCCTTTTTAAGTGGATGTTGTAATCTATTTTGTTGATGTTATTCATTAATAAAAGTGTTGTTGAGTGAAAAGGTTGTTTTGATCTTGTTATGTGACTAATCTTGTTATGTGATTACTTGGAATGCGTTACGTAATTTAAAGTGTAAATTCATGAATGATGGGAACCTATGGTGTTCCTAGGAGGTTAGTTAGAAGGTAGATAATACTAACTTGAAGGCACGCTTTGATTGGAATAATTATTCTATTTTAGGCCCGAGCTAATTCGTCGTTAGTGAGCTCAAGTGTGTTCGTTTTTCTTTGTGAAGTGAAGTTAATCAGGTAATGTCTATGCTCTAATCCCTACTGGGATGCTCTTTAAATGTGTTTTAATATTTTCTAATCTGTTTTGAGAATTGAATCTCGAAAGGGGACTTTTGTCGAAATGTGACCATCTAGTTTGAATAACTGTTTGTAATTGTTGTACTTTTTTTATTTAGTTGAGAAATGGAGATGGTCTTTTATTAGTGATTTTCTTATTGGTTTTGATAAGCTGGGTTGGGTTTGACTTGAGAGCTGTGAGTTGAGATTTGCATAAGATACTAATAATTCAAAGTGAAACACTAAGCGGGTTTATTTTGTTGATGCCTTTGGTAGGCGGTTACTTTGATGCCTTTGGTAGGCGGTTACTTTGATGCCTTTGGTAGGCGATTGTTGATGTCTTTGTTAATAAGTGATTAACTTAGTATATTATTATTGTTGAATCATGTCTAGGGTGTTTATTAAAGTTATTTTATGCAAAAGTTCTGACTATTATTAGTATATTTAGTTCTTGAAAACTCGTTGTAATTAGTTTAAATACCAAAGTGATTCTTGAGTTCTAGTTAGGTGGTTATAGGATTCTATGTGTGTTAATTGGACTCAATTCTTGTTGCTAACATAAATTTTAGTAGGGGTGTTCTATGCAAACCAGGTTTAATGTTGTGTTTAATCTTGCTAAATAATTTAGATTGATTAAATTATTAAAGTACGATTCTTGATTATTAGTTTAATTAATTTAATATTCTTGATTAAATCTTGAAAGAAAGAATAAGTTGTGGTGTTCTTGGATCTTTCTTGTACCTTATTTAAGAAATTCATGTTCTTTGATCATCCATGATGTTATTATAGGGTCTTGAAAGAGTATGTTATAGAACTCATGTTTAGGGTGATATTAATACAATTTCATGCATGCTTTTAGGGTTAGAGAAAGTATTAAAGTTGTTTTCATGTTTTACAATTTGGTTTTGGTGGTAGGAAGTTTGGTGTATGGACCTTAGTTGAATTAGATTAATTACTTTGAACCTTAGTCACTGTTTTAAGCCCAAATTAGGACCCCAGGATCGAGTGGTAAAAGTTAGAACTGAATTAATCAATTATATGGAAACCGGTAACAGGACAGTTTTGATAGGGTCTAAAGAACGGATCACCATGAGTGTTATAGTCGTCCTTTGATCGAACCCTTTGAACTAGAGGTTCCCTTAGATGTAGATTTCATAGGAATTTTTACGGATCGGACTTTGGAATTTTATAAGTCAAGTTATACCCCGATTACTACACCTGGGTCAGATTGGGACAGTATGGAAAGATGACGGTTTTTGAGGACCTTAAGGCGAGTGTTGGGTCTCGAATTCAACTTAAGAGTTTTAGTAGACATCTCGAGGTTTCCGAAAAGTCCAAAACCAGACCCATAAGATGTCGGAAAGTCAAGGTTTGACCCTTTTTAAGTGGATGTTGTAATCTATTTTGTTGATGTTATTCATTAATAAAAGTGTTGTTGAGTGAAAAGGTTGTTTTGATCTTGTTATGTGACTAATCTTGTTATGTGATTACTTGGAATGCGTTACGTAATTTAAAGTGTAAATTCATGAATGATGGGAACCTATGGTGTTCCTAGGGGAGGGTTAGTTAGAAGGTAGATAATACTAACTTCGAAGGGCACGTTTTGATTGGAATAATTTTTCTATTTTAGGCCCGAGCTAATTCGCGTCGTTAGTGAGCTCAAGTGTGTTCGTTTTCTTTGTGAAGTGAAGTTAATCAGTAATGTCTATGCTCTAATCCCTCTTTGGGATGCTCTTTAAATGTGTTTTAATATTTTCTAATCTGTTTTGAGAATTGAATCTCGAAAGGGGACTTTTGTCGAAATGTGACCATCTAGTTTGAATAACTGTTTGTAATTGTTGTACTTTTTTTATTTAGTTGAGAAATGGAGATGGTCTTTTATTAGTGATTTTCTTATTGGTTTTGATAAGCTGGGTTGGGTTTGACTTGAGAGCTGTGAGCTGAGATTTGCATAAGATACTAATAATTCAAAGTGAAACACTAAGCGGGTTTATTTTGTTGATGCCTTTGGTAGGCGGTTACTTTGATGCCTTTGGTAGGCGATTGTTGATGCCTTTGGTAGGCGATTATTTTGATGTCTTTGATAGGCAATTGTTGATGTCTTTGTTAATAAGTGATTAACTTAGTATATTATTATTGTTCAATCATGTCTAGGGTGTTTATTAAAGTTATTTTATGCAAAAGTTCTGACTATTATTAGTATAATTAGTTCTTGAAAACTCGTTGTAATTAGTTTAAATACCAAAGTGATTCTTGAGTTCAAATTAGGTGGTTATAGGATTCTTTGTGTGTTAATTGGACTCAATTCTTGTTGCTAACATAAATTTTAGTAGGGGTGTTCTATGCAAACCAGGTTTAATGTTGTGTTTAATCTTGCTAAATAATTTAGATTGATTAAATTATTAAAGTACGATTCTTGATTATTAGTTTAATTAATTTAATATTCTTGATTAAATCATGAAAGAAAGAATAAGTTGTTGTGTTCTTGGATCTTTCATGTACCTTATTTAAGAAATTCATGTTCTTTGATCATCCATGATGTTATTATAGGGTCTTGAAAGAGTATGTTATAGAACTCATGTATAGGGTGATATTAATACAATTTCATGCATGCTTTTAGGGTTAGAGAAAGTATTAAAGTTGTTTTCATGTTTTACAATTTGGTTTTGGTGGTAGGAAGTTTGGTGTATGGACCTTAGTTGAATTAGATTAATTACTTTGAACCTTAGTCACTGTTTTAAGCCCAAATTAGGACCCCAGGATCGAGTGGTAAAAGTTAGAACTGAATTAATCAATTATATGGAAACCGTGCAGGACGGCTTTGATAGGGTCTAAAGAACGGATCACCATGAGTGTTATAGTCGTCCTTTGATCGAACCCTTTGAACTAGAAGTTCCCTTAGATGTAGCTTTCATAGGAATTTTTACGGATCGGACTTTGGAATTTATAAGTCAAGTTATACCCCGATTATTAGACCTGGGTCGGACAAGATGGAAAGATGACGGTTTTTGAGGACATTAAAGCGAGTGTTGGTCTCGAATTCAACTTAAGAGTTTAATAGACATCCCGAGGTTTCCGAAAAGTCCAAAACCAGACCCAGAGGATGTCGGGAAGTCAAGTTTTGGCCCTTTTTATGTGAATGTTGTAATCTGTTTTGTTGATGTTATTCATTAATGAAAGTGTTGTTGAGTTAAAAGGTTGTTTTGATCATGTTATGTGATTACTTGGAATGTGTTAGGTAATTTAAAGTGTAAATTCATGAATGATGGAAACCTATGGTGTTCCTAGGGGAGGGTTAGTTAGAAGGTAGATAATACTAACTTCGAAGGGCACGTTTTGATTAGAATAATTATTCTATTTTAGGCCCGAGCTAATTCACGTCGTTAGTGAGCTCAAATGTGTTCGTTTTTGCTGTGAAGTGAAGTTAATCAGGTAATGTCTATGCTCTAATCCCTACTGGGATGCTCTTTAAATGTGTTTTAATATTTTCTAATCTGTTTTGAGAATTGAATCTCGAAAGGGGACTTTTGTCGAAATGTGAACATCTGTTTTGGATAACTGTTTGTAATTGTTGTACTTTTTTTTTATTTAGTTGAGAAATGGAGATGGTCTTTTATTAGTGATTTTCTTATTGGTTTTGATAAGCTGGGTTGGGTTTGACTTGAGAGTTGTGAGCTGAGATTTGCATAAGATACTAATAATTCAAAGTGAAACACTAAGCGGGTTTATTTTGTTGATGTCTTTGGTAGGCGGTTACTTTGATGCCTTTGGTAGGCGATTGTTGATGCCTTTGGTAGGCGATTATTTTGATATCTTTGATAGGCGATTGTTGATGTCTTTGTTAATAAGTTATTAACTTAGTATATTATTATTGTTGAATCATGTCTAGGGTGTTTATTAAAGTTATTTTATGCAAAAGTTCTGACTATTATTAGTATAATTAGTTCTTGAAAACTAGTTGTAATTAGTTTAAATACCAAAGTGATTCTTGAGTTCTAGTTAGGTGGTTATAGGATTCTTTGTGTGTTAATTGGACTCAATTCTTGTTGCTAACATAAATTTTAGTAGGGGTGTTCTATGCAAACCAGGTTTAATGTTGTGTTTAATCTTGCTAAATAATTTAGATTGATTAAATTATTAAAGTACGATTCTTGATTATTAGTTTAATTAATTTAATATTCTTGATTAAATCTTGAAAGAAAGAATAAGTTGTGGTGTTCTTGGATCTTTCTTGTACCTTATTTAAGAAATTCATGTTCTTTCATCATCCATGATGTTATTATAGGGTCTTGAAAGAGTATGTTATAGAACTCATGTTTAGGGTGACATTAATACAATTTCATGCATGCTTTTAGGGTTAGAGAAAGTATTAAAGTTGTTTTCATGTTTTACAATTTGGTTTTGGTGGTAGGAAGTTTGGTGTATGGACCTTAGTTGAATTAGATTAATTACTTTGAACCTTAGTCACTGTTTTAAGCCCAAATTAGGACCCCGGGATCGAGTGGTAAAAGTTAGAACTGAATTAATCAATTATATGGAAATCGGTAACTGCACAGTTTTGATAGGGTATAAAGAACGGATCACCATGAGAGTTATAGTCGTCCTTTGTTCGAACCCTTTGAACTAGAGGTTCCCTTAGATGTAGCTTTCATAGGAATTTTTACGGATCGGACTTTGGAATTTTATAAGTCAAGTTATACCCCGATTACTAGACCTGGCTCAGATCAGGATAGTATGGAAAGATGACGGTTTTTGAGGACCTTAAAATGAGTGTTGGGTCTCGAATTCAACTTAAGAGTTTTAGTAGACATCCCGAGGTTTCCGAAAAGTCCAAAACCAGACCCAGAGGATGTCGGGAAGTCAAGTTTTGACCCTTTTTATGTGGATGCTGTAATCTGTTTTGTTGATGTTATTCATTAATGAAAGTGTTGTTGAGTGAAAAGGTTGTTTTGATCTTGTTATGTGATTACTTGGAATGTGTTAGGTAATTTAAAGTGTAAATTCATGAATGATGGGAACCTATGGTGTTCCTAGGGGAGGGTTAGTTAGAAGGTAGATAATACTAACTTCGAAGGGCACGTTTTGATTAGAATAATTATTCTATTTTAGGCTCGAGCTAATTCGCGTCATAAGTGAGCTCAAGTGTGTTCGTTTTTGCTGTGAAGTGAAGTTAATCAGGTAATGTCTATGCTCTAATCCCAACTGGGATGCTCTTTAAATGTGTTTTAATATTTTCTAATCTGTTTTGAGAATTGAATCTCGAAAGGGGACTTTTGTCGAAATGTGACCATCTGTTTTGGATAACTGTTTGTAATTGTTATACTTTTTTTTATTTAGTTGAGAAATGGAGATGGTCTTTTATTAGTGATTTTCTTATTGGTTTTAATAAGCTAGGTTGGGTTTGACTTGTGAGCTGTGAGCTGAGATTTGCATAAGATACTAATAATTCAAAGTAAAACACTAAGCGGGTTTATTTTGTTGATGCCTTTGGTAGGCGGTTACTTTGATGCCTTTGGTAGGCGATTGTTGATGCCTTTGGTAGGCGATTATTTTGAACCTTAGTTGAATTAGATTAATTACTTTGAACCTTAGTCACTGTTTTAAGCCCAAATTAGGACCCCAGGATCGAGTGGTAAAAGTTAGAACTGAATTAATCAATTATATGGAAACCGGTAACAGGACAGTTTTGATAGGGTCTAAAGAACGGATCACCATGAGTGTTATAGTCGTCCTTTGATCGAACCCTTTGAACTAGAGGTTCCCTTAGATGTAGATTTCATAGGAATTTTTACGGATCGGACTTTGGAATTTTATAAGTCAAGTTATACCCCGATTACTACACCTGGGTCAGATCGGGACAGTATGGAAAGATGACGGTTTTTGAGGACCTTAAGGCGAGTGTTGGGTCTCGAATTCAACTTAAGAGTTTTAGTAGACATCTCGAGGTTTCCGAAAAGTCCAAAACCAGACCCATAAGATGTCGGAAAGTCAAGGTTTGACCCTTTTTAAGTGGATGTTGTAATCTATTTTGTTGATGTTATTCATTAATAAAAGTGTTGTTGAGTGAAAAGGTTGTTTTGATCTTGTTATGTGACTAATCTTGTTATGTGATTACTTGGAATGCGTTACGTAATTTAAAGTGTAAATTCATGAATGATGGGAACCTATGGTGTTCCTAGGGGAGGGTTAGTTAGAAGGTAGATAATACTAACTTCGAAGGGCACGTTTTGATTGGAATAATTATTCTATTTTAGGCCCGAGCTAATTCGCGTCGTTAGTGAGCTCAAGTGTGTTCGTTTTTGGTGTGAAGTGAAGTTAATCAGGTAATGTCTATGCTCTAATCCCTACTGGGATGCTCTTTAAATGTGTTTTAATATTTTCTAATATGTTTTGAGAATTGAATCTCGAAAGGGGACTTTTGTCGAAATGTGACAATCTGTTTTGGATAAATGTTTGTAATTGTTGTACTTTTTTTTATTTAGTTGAGAAATGGAGATGGTCTTTTATTAGTGATTTTCTTATTGGTTTTGATAAGTTGGGTTGGGTTTGACTTGAGAGCTGTGAGCTGAGATTTGCATAAGATACTAATAATTCAAAGTGAAACACTAAGCGGGTTTATTTTGTTGATGCCTTTGGTAGGCGGTTACTTTGATGCCTTTGGTAGGCGATTTTTGATGCCTTTGGTAGGCGATTATTTTGATGCCTTTGGTAGGCGATTGTTGATGTCTTTGGTAGGCGACTATTTTGATGCCTTTGGTAGGCGATTATTGATGTCTTTGGTAGGCGATTATGATATTTATGCCTTTGGTAGGCGATTATCTTTGATGCCTTTGGTAGGCGAATGTTTGATGTCTTTGGTAGGCGATGTTACTTTATGGGATTTGATATCCTGCCCGCATAATAAAATGAATGAGTTGGGTTGAGGGAAAACAGTTAAGGGATTAAAGGTTTGTGAAATAGTTTGACTTGTTCCCTCTTCCTCAAATGAATTGAAATGAACTTAACTTGTTTCTAATGTTAGGGGTAGACATTATTGAGAGTTACCCTCATTTTTTAAATGTTTTGTTTTCAGGTGAAGATCTATATGCTGGGGACGAGAATTAGAAGTGAGGACGACATGTTTAGAAGTCGTTAAATATGTTGCTTTTCTTTTCTGAGAAACTTGAAGTTAGTTTTGAGGTTTATTTCTAAGTATGAGTTTGTTAGTTGGTTTGCCATTGACAGTCAGTGTAGTTTTCCTGCTTGCCTTGTATTCCTTCGGGGATATGGCAGTGACGCCCAATAAGAGTTTGAGTCTTCCGCTAAATTTTGTCTGTTAACGTTACTTTGACTTTGACTTTTCAATAATTGAATTTCCTGGGTGTTACACTAGTTCTCAGAGAGATTTTTAGGTAGCTTTTAGAGTAGATTTAGATCAATTTATTTACGGTTGATTCCAAAAGATTGTTATTAGATTAGATTATTGTTCGTGATCGAAGAACTCGAAAGAGATCGATTTGGGTGACACGAAGAGATCGATTCCGCCAATTCGAACACGGTTTATTTCTATTCTTCTTTAATGCTTTCTTGTTGTTATTTAGATTTTGCGATGTTTACTTTTAGAATTATGAGTAGCTAATGTTCTTAGTTTAGGGGATAAATTCAATGTCAATTAATTGAATTTGAATACAGTTTCGGTGTTAGGTTATCTTTTTATTCGTTTAATCTGTGTGCTTTCTATGTCATGGTAATTTGATAATAGAACGACAGTTTGAGTCTGTACCTGGTTTTAGATTTTTGACAATAGAACGACAGTTTGAGTCTTGAATTGGATTGCGTAGATTGAATAGGTTAGAAAATAGTTAGACATAATGATTCTTGCCAAGGGTCAATCTATAATCAGCTCTTATCTTTTATTAGGCTAAATAGTTAGAAATAATGTTTAGGTTAATCACTGTAACTCACCTAGGATCGAAAGATCGAAGTGATAGGGCCTAGAAAGATTATAGACCCCGAATTATTTTGTTACCTGCACCAGAATTGTTGACAATTTGATTAATTGACTAGAGTGGACTCCCCTGAACGCTTTTAAATATTTGATAAAACCCCTAAAAATTCCTGCTTTCTTAGTTTAATTTAGAAAACTTTACCACACCCTTTGGATCGACCTAGCATTCTTTGTAGCGAACTAGTTTAGTGCGTGATTAAACACAAATCCCCGAGAGAGAATGATATTTTATTACTACACAGACCCCTACACTTGCGGTACACAGATACCTATATGTTTTAGGTCTGTCACTATGCCCTGAGAATTCTAACACCAACTACAACACATATTATGCACATAATAAAACATAAGTAAAGCTTACTAGACAAATAATTCATGCACCCCCAAATATATAAGGGGAACTAAACTAACATACTGTCCATACGGAGTACATGGTATGCATAAGAATCATAGTTGGCTTATAACAACATAAATTTTAGTGTGTAAAATTTATGTATTTTTCTGACATAAAATATTGAATTATTGCACACTATAATACTTATGCGCATAAAATATTGTACTATTACACACTGATTATAATAATTTTACTCCGAGTCCACTTGGTCCGCTTACAAGGCTCCTAGCTCAAAGGAAACCAACAATATGTTTTACAAGCCCTAGATGGGAGGTATCAAATTACCTATAATTTAATATTTGATAGAAAAATATATGAATTTTACATACTAAGATTTATGTTGTACATTATAAGCCAATTATGAGTTTTATGCATACATACGTACAACTAATTTAGTTCTCGTTACTTATACATTAGGGTGCATCAATTATATGTTTGCTTATATTTTATAGTGTGCATAATTTGTAATGTAGTTGGCAAGCGTTAATAGTTATAAAAGAAATTATAGCAAATGAAAAAACAATTAAATTAAAGAAGAAAAAAAGAAAAAAGTGGAGACCAATGCAAAAGGGAAAAAAAATGAAGTAAAAAGAAGGAAACAAGATAAACTTTTTTTTTTAAAAAAAAAAACACATATAAAAAATAAGTAAGAAAAAAAAAATCTTAACATTGCTAAGAATTGAACCCACCATCTCCATTCTTAAATTAATGTCTTTGAACCATTATACCATGTTTTCCATTTTAATATAACTAGTCGAAAGGTGCACATGTTGCGCGCAGTGGTTCTAAAGTAAGGTTTAACAGAGTATATTCACGAGGTTGAGCGAACAAACATTATAATGGCCAAGTACAAACTAACTTGTTGGTCTTAACATCAGAATTGGTTGGCAACTTTTTCCAACAAACCCCATCGTACTCAAAGCAAACTCAATGGGTCATTGGTCTTCAAAGTTGGTGGAGAAGTAGTACCAGTTTGATGAGATTTTCATGCTAAATAATGATGTTGCCGATATGAATTCAGTTGGGGTTTTCCCATCGAAATTTTGTGGCATCAACTATGGAAAATTTCATACAAAAGAAATGCACAACACGTGTTTGACAGAATGGGCATTTTATGAAACTCAATGGGTCGTCGGGGTCTTAAAAGTCTATTGATAGTATTGTTTCAAAATTGAGGGCTTTAGAAACAATCAATGACTTGGACGAGATGTTCATACCATGCGAGGAGAGGTTGATCAACAAGGAGAGCAGTTGGGAGAAAACAAGAGGAATAATTGGAATCATGGAAGAGTGAGGAGGAACAAGGAGAATAATCAATTGTAGCAGGTTGTCAACACAAACTCAAATCTCATTAAACTACTACATTACATTTTTCAAGCGACAACTATGCTTCAAAAAATAATGCAACCTAGACTTGATGCATGACTTCTCAATAGTAGAAAACAACTACAGACAGAGAGACCCTAACTTCACATGATGCACTGGCTACAACATTTGTCACACAAAAAGTTTCTCCTAAGCATTTAAAGTGTTAATGGAGCTAAAAAAATTCAAACACTTTGTTACTGAAGTATTTTGCTCAGTGCCAAGGCTTATGTCCAAAAAAAAATCCGTCTCTTGTGGTGACAGTTTCATTACAAGCATCTTGTCGCATTCGACAAAATTCCTTTATCTTATCACATTCGTCAAAAAATAGTATTCAGTCGCCTCCCCCAAAACTCACCAATAAAAAGAAGAGGAAAACTGAAATTTCCAAAATAGACATCATATTAACATTAATCAGTAAATATCATCCAATGAGCGATTAAGCAAAATGGAAAAGCAAAATCTATAAGAGCGAAAATTGAGAAAAATTATCGATTTAGATTTCTTATCTGGTATGAAGCAAAGACATAGAATGCAGCAGTGATGCTTACCATTGCCGCTGATTCTATTCATGGATCAAAGATAAGACAAAGTTATAGCACGTATCCATCCACCAATCTCCCCATATAAACATCAACTAAAGTCAAGAAAGAGGGACAACCAAACTTCCTAATTTGGATACCGTGTGATGAAGACAAGGAAAATATGGGATGGAAGACAGCTCTATGAACGAAACATGTACAATAAGTGGAAACATGTTATGAAAGGAGTGAGCAAAAATTAAAAATAGCAGTTGATGGAAGACAACCCTATGGACGAATCATGTACAATAAGTGGAACATGTTATGAACGTCGAGAGTGAGCAAAAATTTAAAATAGCAGTCGAGTTATGATTCTCGGTGTCCTAGTATGGATGTTTGTGACATGGGTTCATAGCTGAGAGTTTTTTCATTACTACTAAAGATTTATTAAAAGAGGTGTTTGAATGAATTGAATTGTGTTTTTTTTTATGTAAATGTTTCTTCCTGAAATTAATTCAAGGGTGGACCAGAGGAGAGGTTAAACTATTAACTAAGAACAGTATCTCTAGTCCCTGAATACCCACAAATAGAATATTGTTTTTTTAACTAATCAGGTTTACAAATGCATTAGAATAAGGTTCATTTCTAATGCTTCAAAAAGTACCTAGTAAACTAATGGAGCCACATCTACCTCGAGCTAACACTTCTTTATTGCACCCTCATTAGGAAAATATAATATTTGAATAGAGAAATAGACAATAAACAAATGTAGGGAAAATCTTTTCATAACAGAACAACTTGTCCTGTTTACAAGCTAACTATGTCGCATATTCAGTAAGTGCATTCATTTCTATTATTTAAGGTCCCAGAGTGTACCTACTTCCCACTATCCGAGTGCCATGTAGATGATTGACCTGGCCCTGTTCTTTTTTACGGTATGGTACCACAACTCACCATACCGTACATAATTTATATTTGCAAAATATATATATAAAGAACCCTATTAGTTAGCTGCCACTGGAAGACATCATAATAGCATCAGGAGTATAAAGAAACAATAAATAATCAATTACAAGAAACACGCAGGAAAAAAAATCAAAACATCTTTAGAAAACCAATGTGTTGATTTACGTTTATGTCCACGATAACAAAGAAGCTAGAGCCTGGCTTGCTAATTTCAAATGATAACTTCAGGAATTTCATATGGATCTTAAGAGAGATGATTAAGAAGGCATGTAAAACAGAAGCACGAGGTAAACGTAAATTGATCTGAAACAGAACATGGAGGCAAAACTTGCTGGAGAATCCATGATTGTCTCAGGAATTGAGTCTCCCACATTTAATTCAGTCAAGCTTCATGCCATTATTTAAAGAATTACCATCATTTTTTTACTCTAAATAAGAACCAACATAGGTAAGCAATTAAATTTTCCAATGCTGATTCAGTCTAGAAAAACCGAAAGCAATAACTAAAAAGTTTAGGTTATGTTTTCTCTTGCAGTGATGACTATATACTGACTAAATTGTTACGCAAATTTGGATCTAACCAAAACCACAGAATTTAAAAATACGTCTGCTTAATCAGTTGAATCATGTTTCCTTCCTTCCTAGCACACTGACACTAACCAAACCAGATAGGCAAATAGCTAGTCCAATTGTTTATATAGATCTCTGAATTTATTTTGGTATGTGGGAGGTTCAATTAGGCAAAGTCGATATATTTTTTCATGAGAAGAAACAGTGATATTGTATGTTCTGTTATACAGAGTAATCTCTTTTCTGTAACTATCCTTATCAGGGTGTCATCATAGTTTCCACTCTTAGCCTATTAGGGTTGTGCTTATGTATTCCTTACAACCCAGTTACAATCATTTGAAGCATGCTCAATTAAAGTTTCACATTATCAGACTTACCAAGAACAACAAAGATCACGAACCCAGCGCAATTTGACCTACCTTTAGGCTGCCAATATGTGTAAGCCCTAACAACTGTACGTTCTTGTTAGAAGTAAACACAGAGAGCACAATATTGTTGTTGAATATGTACAATTTTTGGAAGTCCTACACTGATACTAAAAAGTCATTACACGATTCAAATATGCCATATAACAAAATGTCGACTCCCCGAGGCAAGAGACCACCTGTACATTAACAATACAAGCGAATGAAGTATGTTACAGACTTTCACAAAGGAATATGCCTTTTTCTAAGCAAACTGAATATGGTCAATTTTGATCAATTAATTTACAATATAAAACATCAAGTGCAATATTGGATAATCATTGGATATTGCACAAAAAGATATAAAATTGGTTAATACATGGATTTGATCGTGATAAAAATGGAAAAGGAAATAATCATTGGACTCGATACCATAGAAAACAAGTTAATGCAATTTTCGAATTTTATTTTTCGATTTTATAATGCAATACACCTTTACTTAATGTTTTATTTTACTACATTTCCCTCCAAAATTTCTAAAAAGAAAATAAAATAATATATAGGCCATAAAAACAAGACATGGACATAGACAAATACAAAAAGATCAAAAATCAAAATCAAAAGCCCCATTATAAGGTTTGTGCCCTTCAGAAGTAAAAAATAAAAAAATAATAATCAAGCATTTCATGCTATTGACGGTAGAGTGTATGTTGCTAAATAAAAACAAAAGAATTTAAAAAAAATCAAAAGCCCCATGGCTATTATACGGATTGTGCAGTTGCGCTATATAGAAGCAAATAAATAAAATAAATAAAAAAGGAAGTAAAAAAAGCACATACCTAAAAAGAAATCAAATCAAAGGGTGAAAAAAGCACAAACCTTTTATATTGTAGCAATCTATAGTAAAACATTGGTTAATACATGGATTTGATTGTGATAAAAATGGAAAAGGAAATAATTATTGGACTCAATACCATAGGAAACAAAACATGGGAAGGGGAGTGTTACCTATCATTAGTAGTCAGGAATCGTGCCGAAGAATGTTCGCCCGCAGCAACACCTGAAAAGCAACAATATTTTGAACTGAGTTGCAATGTTCCGATCGGAAATGCTCTACATCATAAAACTTTTAACTTAAGTTGCTTTCGAGTCCTCGCAACGGACAACTTAGCAGAGTACGGAGTAAAGTGGGCGAATAACTTGAGGTGTTTGTCCGCTGCAACACCTCAAAAGCAACAATATTTTGAACTGAGTTGCAATGTTCTGGTCGGAAATGCTCTACATCATAAATTTTTTAACTTGAGCTACTTTCCGAGCCCTTGATAACGCTACAGACAATTTAGCAGTGTACGGAGTAAAGAGCATTTCAAGGAAGAGTATATGGCAAATAACACTTTTAAAGCATAGCCCGTAGATTTCTCAGTTAGGTCACCAGTACCCTTTTTTGTAGGGCTCATTCCATAGAAAGCTACGATGACCTACACCATTGAAACATTTGAATAAAGATTTTCTTTATAGTACCCCACAAAAGTTACATACATATACAAATTATATGTCATTTTTGTATATGTCTGACATTAACATTTTTTTTGGCAAAGGAAACACCATATAACCCATGAAACAAAATTATATGTCAATTTTACGCGTCAAAAATAAAATACATGTATAAATCTTTCATCCTTTGTTTTAATAATCATATTATAAATTAATTTTCTTCACAAAGAAATGCTTATTAGGACTGCAATTAGAAAAATATGTTCTATCAAGCATGTACATTGTACATGGTGTTGGCTGGGATACAAAGAAAAATAAAAGGCTAACCAAGGATACAAATGAATCTAAAACAGTAAAAAATAAAGGAACTACAAGTAGAAAACAAACCATATGCATGCTGTTTTCCGTTTCCTAAAAATCTCTATTTTCTTACTTCTCATAATATAATGGCCTTCTTATTTTGCTGTCACGATTTTGGGGGGTACTAATCTCTATGCCTGTCATCTACGATCAACTCCTTTTCACTGTCTATGCAATATATTTGTTAAGATTGTATTTGTTTATTTTGTCGAAAAAGTGTCCAATCTATAATAAAGAGTGGGAAACAGAAATGGGTAGAAGAATAAACTTTGAGAAAGCTCATAACATCTTCATAGCTCCACTATCTGACATTTTGGTTACAAAAGGCGTAACCAAACCTTAATTCTACTCATGCAAATTATATGAAAGGGGAAAGTACAAAAGGATGGAGATATAAAAGAAGGAAAGACATGGAGAGTGTGCATTAATTTTGGAAAGAGTGGGATGCACAAGAATGAAAGATATAGAGAGTATTAATTGAGGTTAAGATGGAGAGAGTGCATTGATTGTGTGAATGGGTTTAGAGAAGGGGGAAAAGAGTTGTCCATTCTCATGCAAATGACCATAGTGCGTGTACATCTTATAAATTACCACAGTCCCAAGAACTGAAAAATATAGTAAATAAACTGAAAACATCTACAAAGGAGGCACTCTATAGTCAATTGAAATAGGTGCACAACGCAGCAAACTAACCCCACCATCTCCTCATAACTTATAGTCATAACTATAATTCCATTAACAAGATAACCATCTGACCAAATTTATGTACAACTGACACAAAAATGAGAACCTAAACTTTAAATTAACACAAGTATGACAAACAAAAACATGCAAATGCATTGATCATCACCCAAGAACCTATTTAGATTTTAAATAATAAAGAAAAGGTAAACTTTGATAATTTAAGGTTAAAGTTCTCAACAATTTATTTTGTGATGCAAACAAAAGGTTTATGGTGATTGGTTTGGGACCAATAACAACTACTCGTCAATGGTTTATATTCATTTGAATGGGGTAAACCGTTGAGTTGAGAAATATTAAGACAATGACAATGTTGAGAAAAGTAATCTAAGCATATTATAGAATTCTTTTTTCTTTATATGATTTCATACATTGTATAATAGTATTTACTTAAATGTTTTAATTTGTTTAATGTTATTTATCAATTACTCACCTTGCTATTTTTTTAATCTTTCTTTTAGAGGTGATAGGAACACTAATATCGATAAAATTCTATAGGATAGTCAATTAAAAATATGCTTAATTAAAATCAAAATTTGGGGGGAGGGTTAATTTAATAGATATTAATTGTAAGACAAATAATAATAATTAATAAATTATTAGGATAGATAATAGAAATGAGAAAAATTAGTGAAAAATCAGATTATAAAAAAAATAAATAAAACAAGGCAGTACAATGTAAATGTGTTTCTACTTTTAAAAAATCAATTAAACCGTACTTTTTTTAATGCTTAAAAGAGATCAAACGTCTAGAACTAAAATTAAAGCGTGAAATTGAAAGCACTTGCCTCTTGTTTGTTGTCTCTTGTCTGTCTTGTCTGTGACATTTGCAGCAGAAAACAAGAAGAAGAGTAAGAATTTAGATACAAGAATAGAGAGAGGATTGAGGATCCAAAATACGACCAAAAAGAAAGTCATCCAATGTCCAGTTCTTTTCACTCTAAAACTGCTCATTCACAAAAAAAAAAAAAAAACTAAAAAATTCATGATAAAAAAGATATTCATTATATCCACTTTATCAAATGCCCAATTCTATGCTTAACTATAAACATTTACAGTGTGTGTCCAACCATTAAATATAAGAGCCAATCAAAATATAGTGAAAGCATTCGCATCAATTTCTCCATGGCTAATTATGGGCAACGACAGCAACAATAAACAAAAGCAACACACCACAATGATGTTAATTAAATATAAGAGTCAATTAAAATATAATGAAATATAATTTTCCTTTTACATGCATTCATCAAAGCAACAATAGAGTTAGAAATAGAAAGTAGAAAACCGAGAAAAGTTTGACTGACCTAGAACACTCTATTGCTTGGTGAGCAACTGTAGAAGACAACCAACATGGTTTCTAGAGAAAACCCACATGTATGCCCTGTAGAAATTATCTAAAATAACCATGCCTCAAATGACACACAAAGCCCATGAAAAGATACACAAAATAAAAAAATGGATACAAGCAAGCAAAGGTATAAGGCATTGGAATAGTAACCTAAGAGGAGAAAAGTCAAGTGGGAAAAATCATGTGCTACTACTTTTTAGTAAAGCTACTCTATATGACAGTAAACTAAGAGGAGAATAATAACCATACGTCAACCCACATGTGCCTACTTTTTTGGTTGTCAAATTCCTGGGTAAATTCGATTTATCAAAATTTACTAATTTTTGACTAAATTTAACAAATTTTACTAAAAATTATCCAAGTTAAAAAATAAAAAAACTTTAATTTTGATGTATGAGCATACTAAAATTGACCAAAATTTACAAAAAATTATCAAAAAAATAACTTTTACCAAATTGCTATTTACCCATGAATTTTTCGTACAGGGAGCAAAATCAAGTGGGAAATGAGTAATAATTGAAAGTCAATAAATGTTTGCAAACCTATCTGGAAGTTCACCAAAAGACACTCTTTTGCTGCCAAATTCTACCCAGAAAACACAGTTTGAGGCCACAATGTCAAGAAAATTTGTAAAGTGAAGACAACATTTTTTTTTTCCAGCTCAATAAGGCACAACTTAACAGAAATTTCCCTCTCTTTTTCTCCCTGTAAATGTACCCTCCGAATTTACAAATTTCTTTACGCTTTTTTGCACAGTTTGCTAAACAAATGCACTATATTTTCTGCAAATCGTCCCCAAAAAGTTAACAAAAAAAGGGGATTAACTCAATAATTCGTCAATTAAAACCCTATACTTTAGAACCAAGGGTACCCAAAATGAGTTTTGAAAAGTTGCGATACCGGAGAAACATTTCACCAAAAGTTAGGGTACCTCAGAGTAATTTTTTGTTATTTTTCTAAAACAATAAAAAAAAAAAGTCAATAATTTTATCGAAGGTGCCCAACTCAGGTTCACTCCTTCACCTCATTATCATTTGTAGAGGATGAGTGGTATTTGTGAAAGTTTCCTTGTTTCCTTTTTTTCTTTTTCTTTTTATAAATGTACATATATTAATTTTATCAATTTTTTTTTATCTATATTTAATATCATATGTTTTTGAAAAATAATGTTTTTTATATCATTATCTATTTTTTGAATAAATTATTTTTATAAAAGTTTTTTGTATCTTTTATAATTCAACATATCATTTTTTAAAAATATTTTTAAACCTTTTCCAAATTAAATAATTACAAAAATATTTAATTTTTCTATTTTGTAGTTATATTTATAAATTCATTTTTTAAAAAAAATTTAATCATCTTTTCACATTCATAACAAGGGTCCTACAATTTTATTTATTATTTAAAGGTCCATATAATGTGGAAATACATTTTCAACATTAAAATAAAAAAGAGTTACGTGGACTGTGTCACATTATGTAAAATAGATATTATCTATCTACAACAAGACGTATATAATTATCGTTATTTGATTAAATACAAATAAATATAAGTTTTAGAATAATTTAATTCAAAATAGTATTTTCAAGTCTAATGCGTTGTTTTTGTCGGCTTGCGAATGAGAACAAATGAACAATCCAATATCCATTCACATGTTGCCAAATAGATGGCAATGTAATGTTTATTCATGATGTAGTTTTGTTATTCAACCCGACCGATTCCAATAATGCATATTATATTTTACATTTGGTAAAGTCTTAAAAAGAGCTATCAAGATTAGGACGTTAGCACCGACCATAGTTTTATAAGATAAATTTTTGCTTTGAAAAGCCATTTCTTAATTTAATTTGTTGAAACGCACGTACGTATAATGTGTTTATGTAAGAAGCATGGACATGAACATCGAAAACGCAGGAAAGTGTCGCCAAACAGAGCCAAACTCGTCGACATCCAAGACATGGAGATCAGCAGAAGAGTATATGAGGTCATACATGTAATTTCTGCAAGAAAGGCTTCTCAAATGCACAGGCACTTGGTGGACACATGAACATCCACAGAAAAGACCGCGCCAATCTCAGACGGTCATCATCATTCCAAGATTTGTTGTTTGGTAAAGATGTCCATGACATTCATCATCTTCAAATTAAAGCGCTTCCATTGTTTGTGGACCCTCCTTTGGCGAGAAACCAGGAAAACAGAAGCCCGATTACTACTACTACTACTACTAAGGACCACGACTCAAAACTGGACCTTGAGCTCCGCCTAGCGCCTCACACTGCAAAATCGTGAAACTCTCTAGTATTACAACATGTAAAAGGTTTACCATGCATTTCCTTTATTTTCATCTTTGCACTGTAAATAATGATGAATACATTCAACAGAATTTTAGTGTCTCAATGATTCATTGAGGATTTAATTATCTGTATATTACATTTCGCCATATCTGGTTCTATTTTCTTATTCTTTCTCTAAATGTCCTTGGTTTACTTTTGATACTTATTGTTGTTCATCGTAACGGCACTTTCTTCCGCTTTAGTTCATTAACATATTTCAAGCCCATAATATTTTTTTTATCAGACTTTTTCATTAAGGGTGCGTTTGGTTAGTCAATAACCCCGGGAAAATGGTCAATTTTTCCGGATTGACTTATTTTCCCCATGTTTAGATGCGGGCTGACTTCGGAAAAATTTTCCTAGGGGTCCTAAGGGAAATTTTTCCTAAGGAAAACTTCCAATGAGAAATTTTCTCCGAGAAACATTTCCCTAAAGTTCCTACCAAACACTCCCTAAAACAAGAACCATAAATTAAACTTGGTCAAGGGGAAAATGTCCTCAATGATTTCTTTATTATATACTACCATGTTGTTTATGTAAGATGCATTTTTATAATACTATTAACATGCGACAAAATCTTATATTGGAGCAATCAAAGTGTTATGATCAATAAAAAATAAGATAACTGAAATTAATTTTCTCACTAATATCATGTCTAATTAATTAAGACGTAACATAGCATTCCTTAGTGCAACAATGACACATGAAATATTTAATACACTGCAAATTTGAATGAAAATGTGGAGGGAGTATCTACGGATTTGGAACTGGCGCAAAACCAATGTGGAGAGATACCAAGTTTGTTGTGCAAGGATTCTCATCCAAGTGCATCGCAATAGCTATAGCAGACCCACATTGCTTTTAGTTCACCACTATACGAGCCTGTACCAATGCAACTAAAAGCGCCCACGAGTATCTAGGCTTAGGTGACAAAATTTGACCGACCCGAAAAAAACTGGGTTTTCAATATGGGTTTTACCAAATTCAAATTTTGATTTGGGTTCAGGTTTTAGCATCCAAATTCGGTCTTGGTTAAATTTAGGTTCGGTCATTCGAGTTCGGGTTAACCAAACCTGATTATGAGGATAGTGTTAATGACTCACATAAAGAAGCTCAAATTTTATATTCAGTCAAAATTGTCATTCGGTCAACTGGTCATATTTGGTCAAAAAATCTAATATTTAGTTCATTTTTTGTTTTGACCAAAAATTTAATTCGGTCATTCGGATTCGGGTTCGGGTTCTGGTTATTTTGTCCGAATTAAATTCGGTCAAGGTTCGAGTTTGGGGTTATTGACCGAATATCCGAATTGACCGAACCCAAATTGACGCGGACCCGAATTTCGGTCACCTATAGTCTCAAGTGTTGCTTTGCAAGGACCAAACCAAAGTTGCAATAGGGGTGGTTGTTCTGGGTTAACCCCTAGTCTCAAGTGTTGCTTTGCAAGGACCCAGTCTCCTTTTCCCCTTTCCGTCATTGTAGCTCCCAATTAATTGGAGGCATTATATATATATATATATATATATATATATATATATTTTTATTTATTTATATATTTAATTGGAGGCATTATATATATATATATATATATATATATATATATATATATATATAAATTGGATTCTAATAATGCATATTTTTACCAATTGGATAACAATAATCCCTACTTTCATTTTAGAGAAAAGAAAATATTTAGATTGTATTGATACTAAATCCGCCTCCACATTCTTTTTATTTTTTTATTTCTGCCACATATTGTCTTTGTCTTTCTCATTCCTTCCCCAGAAAGATAATAAAGTATAGTTATTAAAGATTTTTAAATTATTATTTTGAGAATCCGAGCAATTATTATGATTTTTTAATAGGAATAAAAGTGAAAAAATTGTAAAAAATTGAAAACAAATTGAAAAATTTCGGGATAAACACCGTAAATTCTTTAAAAATCGTTGTAAAGTGTTTTACTCGGTTTTGAATCAAATGCAACTCAAAACCTATGAAATTTAGGGTATACTCTCGGTGTTGTCCCACTACAATACAATTTTATCTTTTTTTTTTTACCAACAGAATCTAAATCGATAGTAAGGATGATTACTGTCCAATTTGTGAAAGAAGGGATTATTATAATCCAATTTTCCTATATATATATATATATATATATATATATATATATATATATATATATATGTGTGTGTGTGTGTGTGTGTGTGTGTGTGTGTGTGTGTGTGTGTGTGTATGTATGTGTGTACTGAACTTTTAGGGTATTGAACAATAATACACTGAACTTTGACCTTGGACAATAATCCACTGAACTATAAGAGGCATTGGACAATAATGCACCTGAAACAACTCGACGATGGTTGACTTGCTGGCGATCTTACATGGCAGGCAGAGAAGATGAATAGGCCAAATAATATCTAAATTCATGACATGTACGCTAATCTACACAAGAAAAAGTGATTTTATACAACTACAACAACAATCCCTTAGTGGAAACACGTTTACACAAATGTGATTTATTTATTTTACTCTTTTCAAATTTGATTCTCTTTGCATAAGTGTGGATTAGCTTACATGTCAAAAACTTAAATATTTTTGGACCAATTCATCTCCTCCACCTGCTATGTAGGATTGCCACTAAGTCCACCACGTTCTGAGTGTATTATTGTTCAACACCCCTAAATTACGATATATTATTGTCCAAGGTCATAGTTTAATGCAATATTATCCAATACCCCAAAAGTTCACTATATATATAACTTTCTTCCTCAGCGTCGCCATGGTGACGACTCGGAAGGTAGTGGCGCCATGACAATCGGTCAACAACACGCCACCAGCTGCAACCAAGAAAGTGACAAAAAAGAAGACGCCAACATCCCCTAACCCGGGATTGCTGAAGGAAGCACCAGAAACGCAACCATTTGATGATGAGAAGGAGAGAATAGGAAACCCTAGTTCAAACAGTCCCATGCAAACTAATTTCCCCCAAACGGCTGAGGATAGGGTCATTGGGAGCATGATCATAGAAGAGCAGCATCCTCGATAGACATGCGTCACTTGTTCAGTAGGATGATGGGATGGACCTCAGGTATGTTGAAGCGCATGTTATCAATGGTGCCAAATGTGCCAAAATTGAAAAGAATGATATCCTTGAATCAATACAATATTGGAAAGATTCTGTGATTTGCTGTGTTCTCGGGGCTAACCCCCCATATGAAGTCATGAATGGCTTCTTGCGAAGAATATGGAGGGCATTGGATGTAGATACTGTTTCATCTATAAAAAATGGAATCTTCTTGGCTAGATTCAAAATAAGTGAAGGGAGGGATAAAGCAATACAATAGGGCCTTCATTACTTTGATAAAAAGCCCCTACTTGTAAAGCCTTGGAATGAAAGGCTCGACATGAATCTGGAGGAATTAGTCTCTCTTCCAATATGGGTGAATCTGCCTAACTTGCTAACCAAATTTTGGAGTGCAGATGGACTGAGCAAAATCACAAACATGATTAGGATTCCCATCAAGACAGATAGGAGAACCAAGGAAAGGAGTACCTTGGGCTATGCGAGGGTGTTGGTGGACATTTCTCTCAAAAGCAGTTTCCCAACTTATGTTAACTTTCTGGATCATGAGAACAATCTTATTAGGTAGCAAATTTTTGTTGGAAATTTTGGTGTTTTAAAATTAAAATTTCACTAATTTTTTTTTCTCCTTAACCTCTGTTTAAAATTTTAATTAAATTTTTGTCTATTTTAATTTCTAATGTTGGCCGTGCTTTCTGCAAAGCTCAGAACCCCATGTTTTGCTTTTGCTTGACTTTATTTGTTTTCTCTACAGTATAAACAATTTAGTTGCCTCTGTTTTTTTCAATTTTGAATGGGTTGTGTGTGGCAGTGAATATAGGAAATTGCTTTCTTTGAGGCCACTTTCCACGTGGGCGGTGGACAATTACTTTCCTTTCCTTTCCTTTGTATTCCTTTCGCCCGTTTTTATTTTTATGTCTGACTGCTTTTTCGGAGGATAAGTTTGATTCTTTCCTCAACCAAAACTTAATTCCAGGTTTTCTCTTCCACAACTCAGTCCGTTGGTTCTCCATTTTTTTCGGTGATTTCTTTTGAGTGGTTAAACGTGAATCACCTATTTTTAGTTATGAGTTCAACAGTATGGGAAATCTGGGTTGAATATATATATGACCCAATTTCCAGCGTGAGTGATATACACAGTTTTCTGGCAGTCAGATATCCAATTTCTACTCATCTCAATATTTTCATCCGAAATATTTCTTTCGTTTTTTGGTTTCTAAGTTTACTCACCACTGCTGAGGTATTAATTTTCTTTCCACAAATCCTTTCCATTCACTCTACTGGTATTCTGATTTGAGCATTGAGACGGAGCCGGGTTCGGGGTTCGGATCAACTGCAATCGACACGGACCAACGGGTTGTCGAATCTTGGGAGACGGTGACATCAAATTCATTCTTACCAGTGCAGTGGGGATCAATTCGTCTCTAAAGAGAGCGCTTGTCGTGTTTCAACCCAGGCTTTTTCCTAACCTTGTTTACCTTCTTTATCTTAATTGTATTCAGATTGTTGCTGTGTTCTTGTTCTAGTTCAGTTTGTAATTGAGTATTTCCAGATTAGCATTTTTTGTTCTGTCAGTTTCCTTTTAAGTCCAACAATTTTAGAGACGAATTTACGTGTTAATCTGGAAATGGATGCGATTTATGCTCTTAGTAGTAAACCTAGGGTCTTCAGTGGCAAGAATTTCTTATGTTGGCAACAACAAATGAAGTTCTGGCTTACTGAACTAGGTCTGTTTTCTGTGATTCTTGATGGTCTGTCCAAATCTGGTGAGTCTAGTAAAGTGTCTTCAGCTATTAGTGCAGGTAAATCTTCCAAGGACTCTGATCAGTCTAAGACTGGTGAAAAGTCCGAGGAGGAAATTAGTAAAGATGTTTTGTGTCATGGTCGTATTTTGAGTGCCTTGTCTGATGATGTCTATCGTATTTTCCGTGATACAAAATCTGCTTGTGAGTTGTGGTCTGCTCTAGAAGAGCGTTATGCTCCTGCTGAAAAGGGTCTTATCAATGTGAGTATCAATGACTGGTTTGATTTCCAATTTGTTGATAATAAGGACTTCTCTGATCAGCTCCATGATTACGAGAATCTGATTACAGATTTGAGAATGAAGGGGGTTGATCAGAGCGAGTCGGTGTATGTTGCTGCTGCCATTAATAAATTGCCTCCTTCTTGGTCTGGTTTTGCTGAAGGTCTCCGTCAGAAGTCTGATCAGCTTAGTTTACATGGGCTGTTCATGGCTTTGAGAATCGAGTACAGACATAGATCGTCCTCTAGGAGTAAGAAACCTTACCCTCAGTCTAATGCCTTGGTTGTTAAAGGTCCCCAAAACCCTAAGTCTAAGTTTAAGAGGCATGGTTCTAAAAGGTTCGTTAAGAATAACAGTAACAATGCGAATAACAATAAGACTAAGGGTGGTAATCAAGGGGAGAAGCTCTGTTGGATTTGTGGGCGCTCAAACCATCTGGCTAGAAACTGCTTTAACCGTCATGATCGTCGCAATAACAAATCCTTTAAGGGTCAAGTGCCCCCTAGGCCTAAGCCTCGAGCAAACATGGTGACCGTGGGGGCCACTTCTAGCTCCCCAACTCACAGGTACTTTGTTAGCAACCCTGAAATTAACTCAGTCGTTGATTTTAATGATTGGTTTTTAGACACCGGGGCTAACATACACGTGTGCACTGATAAAAAGTTTTTCTCAACCTTTCAGATATCATGCACCGGAACTGTGAGAATGGGGAACGGGAGTGTAGCTCGTATCTTAGGAGAAGGACAAGTTAGAATAATTTTGTCGTCCGGAAAGTGTCTTGTTTTGGACAATGTTTTTTATGTTCCTGATGTTAGAAAGAATTTGATCAGTATGTCTTTGTTGGATCCTCAAGGATATCATTGTGTTTTTGGTAGTGGAAAAGTTGTTATCTCTAGATACACTCAGTTTATTGGCAAAGGTTCTATTAGGAGGTTTATATCGTTTGAATGTACTGTCTTCTTCCAGCAATGAAATTTCAGTTTCTGATTCATCTGTTGCTCTTATTGAATGTGGTGATACTTGGCATGCTAGACTTGGCCATGTGAACAAATATACTATTAAGAAGATGATGCATTTATCTTTGATTCCTTGTTCTCCTGTTAATGTGAATGACAGGTGCCAAGTGTGCGTTGAGGCTAAACAACCAAGAAAGCCTTTCAAATCTGTTGAGAAAGACACTTCTCTACTTGAGCTTATTCATTCAGATTTATGTGATAGCCAGCGTGTTTTGACTCGTGGTGGTAACCAATATTTCATTACGTTTATTGATGATTTTTCTAAATATTGTTATGTCTATTTGGCAAGTGCTAAAAGTGATCTGTTTGATAAGTTCAAGACCTATAAAGCTGAAGTTGAGAATCAGCTAGAAAAGAAAATAAAGGTCCTACGTTCTGATCGAGGTGGTGAGTATACTTCTAATGAGATGGTTGAGTTTTGTAATGAGCATGGTATTGTACATGAAAGGACTCCTGCTTATGCGCCTCAATCTAATGGGGTAGCAGAGCGAAAAAATAGGACTTTGCTTGATATGATTAATGTTATGCTTCTTAGTTCTGGACTGCCTGATAATTGTTGGGGTGAAGCCTTGTATTCTGCATGCCTGATTCTCAATAGGATACCTCACAAAAATTCTGACAAAACTCCCTATGAATTGTGGAAAAATAAAAAGCCTTCTCTTGGTTACTTGAAAGTGTGGGGGTGTTTGGCTAAAGTTAACATTCCTTTTGTTAAGAAAAGGAAGATTGGTCCCAAAACTGTTGACTGTGTGTTTGTTGGCTATTCTTTGCATAGCACTACTTATCGCCTTTTGGTGATTGATTCCAAAGTTCCTGAAATTTCTAATAACACTATTATTGAATCCAGAGATGTTGTGTTTTTTGAAAATGTCTTCCCTATGAAGAACAAAGTCTCTAGGCCTGTTTGTGATGCGTCTTCTGTTGCTCCTGCTTTAAATGATAATTGTGGTACTGATGATGTTTGTGTTGAGCCCAGAAGGAGTAAAAGAAGAAGGAAAAATAAATCCTTCGGTGATGAATTTCTTACTTTTTTGCTTGAAGATGATCCCAAGTGTTTTAAAGATGCTATGTTATCGATTGATGCTCCTTTTTGGAAAGAAGCTGTGAATGATGAGATGGATTCTATTATGCATAATAAAACTTGGGTGCTTACTGATCTTCCCCATGGGTCCAAACCTCTTGGGTGTAAATGGATTTTTAGAAAGAAGCTTAGACCTGATGGCTCAATCGATAAATTCAAAGCGAGGTTAGTAGCTCAAGGCTTCAAGCAGGAAAAAGGTGTTGATTTCTTTGATACTTACTCTCCTGTGTCTAAAATTGCAACTATTAGATTGTTAATTGCTATTGCCTCTATATACAAGTTGCATATTCATCAAATGGATGTGAAAACTGCTTTTTTGAATGGTGATTTAGAAGAGGAGATTTACATGAAACAGCCTGAAGGTTTTGTCGTACCAGGTCAAGAGAACAAAGTTTGTAAGCTTGTCAAATCTCTTTATGGTTTGAAACAGGCTCCTATGCAGTGGCATGAGAAATTTGACCAGGTGATGTTGTCTCATGGTTTTTCCATCAACAAAGGTGATAAGTGTGTGTATGTCAAATCTGTGAAGGATACTTGTGTCATACTTTGCCTTTATGTTGATGACATTCTGATTTTTGGCAATGATATAAATGTGATAAATGACACTAAGCAATTTTTGAAGAGTAATTTTGATATGAAGGACATTGGTCCTGTTGATGTTATTTTGGGCATCAAAGTGATTAGAGATGGTGATTTTATTGCTCTGTCACAGTCTCATTATATTGAGAAGCTCTTGAAAAGGTTTAATTATTTTGATGTGAGCCCTTTATCTACTCCTCTTGATCCCACTGTCAGTTTGAAAAAGAATAAAGGTGCTAGCGTTTCTCAATATAAATATTCGCAAATAATTGGATCTTTGCTGCATTTGATGAATCATACTAGACCTGACATTGCTTGTGCTGTTGGTAGACTGGGCAGGTACACTCATAGTCCAAATTCATCTCATTGGGAAGCCTTAGAGCGAGTTTTGAGATACTTGAAGGGGACTATGAATTTTGCTATTCATTATACTGGTTATCCTGCTGTACTGGAAGGTTATAGTGATGCTAATTGGATTTCTGATTCGCAGGATACTAAATCTACTAGTGGCTATGTGTTCATAATAGCAGGTGGAGCGATATCATGGAAGTCTAAAAGACAGTCCATAATATCTCGATCCACCAAGGAGGCAGAGTTAGTCGGCTTAGATGCAGCATGCACCGAGGCGGAATGGCTTAAGAGTTTGATTAATGATATTCCTTTATTATCTAAGCCTGTTCCTCCTATTTCTTTACATTGTGATAACCAAGTAGCAATTACTCGAGTTAAGAGTAAAATCTATAATAAGAAAAGGAGGCATCTAACTGTGAGACACAAGTCAATCAGACATGCTCTTACTCATGGTGTTATTTCTGTTGACTTTGTCAGGTCAGAAAACAATATTGCGGATTCGCTCACCAAAGGTCTGACGCGTCAGAAAGTTATTGAGTCATCGAGGGGAATGGGACTGAAGCCCATAAATTAAGTCGACACAGTGGAAACCCGTCTCCGGAGATATGGCGATCCCATGAACGGAGTTCAACGGGTAACAACGAAGCTGCTATAGGTTGACTTGGGAGAGCACAATCTGCAATCTATGTAATTTTCTAGCGGGATGTCCCGGGTCTCATTCCTATGATAATGGTGCTCTCTATGTGATGATAAGGGTGAGGTAAAATCCTCTTAATGAATCCGAAGGCATGTACTTTGCGAGGTGGTTCAGTCACAAACCACTTTTGGAGGATTCACCTAAATGAGTGTGGTGGTGTGGTCGCCACTATGGAAATTGGGTTACTTCCTAATGACACTCATGATACAAGATTCCTGCGCATGACCGGAACGCGCACCACAGATAGAGCCACGGGGACGTCTCGTACCATGTGTGGTTTAACTGGATATCCGGTAAAAGGGACTTAGTTCAAGGTATCATACCACTCTGTCTCTTTGGATTGAAGGTCATTCTCACTAAGTGTTTGGTTCAAACCCGGAAGGTACCCTACACCTATTACATGGTATTTCACATGCTCATTTCTTCTTCCTTCTGAAATTTTAATTTTAAAACAGTGGGGGATTGTTGGAAATTTTGGTGTTTTAAAATTAAAATTTCACTAATTTTTTTTTCTCCTTAACCTCTGTTTAAAATTTTAATTAAATTTTTGTCTATTTTAATTTCTAATGTTGGCCGTGCTTTCTGCAAAGCTCAGAACCCCATGTTTTGCTTTTGCTTGACTTTATTTGTTTTCTCTATAGTATAAACAATTTAGTTGCCTCTGTTTTTTTCAATTTTGAATGGGTTGTGTGTGGCAGTGAATATAGGAAATTGCTTTCTTTGAGGCCACTTTCCACGTGGGTGGTGGACAATTACTTTCCTTTCCTTTCCTTTGTATTCCTTTCGCCCGTTTTTATTTTTATGTCTGACTGCTTTTTCGGAGGATGAGTTTGATTCTTTCCTCAACCAAAACTTAATTCCAGGTTTTCTCTTCCACAACTCAGTCCGTTGGTTCTCCATTTTTTTCGGTGATTTCTTTTGAGTGGTTGAACGTGAATCACCTATTTTTAGTTATGAGTTCAACAGTATGGGAAATCTGGGTTGAATATATATATGACCCAATTTCCAGCGTGAGTGATATACACAGTTTTCTGGCAGTGAGATATCCAATTTCTACTCATCTCAGTATTTTCATCCGAAATATTTCTTTCGTTTTTTGGTTTCTAAGTTTACTCACCACTGCTGAGGTATTAATTTTCTTTCCACAAATCCTTTCCATTCACTCTACTGGTATTCTGATTTGAGCATTGAGACGGAGCCGGGTTCGGGGTTCGGATCAACTACAATCGACACGGACCAACGGGTTGTCGAATCTTGGGAGACGGTGACATCAAATTCATTCTTACCAGTGCAGTGGGGGTCAATTCGTCTCTAAAGAGAGCGCTTGTCGTGCTTCAACCCAGGCTTTTTCCTAACCTTGTTTACCTTCTTTATCTTAATTGTATTCAGATTGTTGCTGTGTTCTTGTTCTGGTTCAGTTTGTAATTGAGTATTTCCAGATTAGCATTTTTTGTTCTGTCAGTTTCCTTTCAAGTCCAACAATTTCTTATGATTAGAAGCCTACATACTGGACACACTGTAGAATGCATGGTCATGATTTAGATACTTGTAGGAAGAAGCCAGGTATAAAGCAGGTGTGGGTTCCAAAACAAAAGCCTCAAATAACAGACCCAACCTTGAGGGATGATCCACAGTAGCAAACATCCATAGATGAGGCAGAGGGATTCATCAAGTCACATAAGGTTGCAACAAGGAGGAGTCCATCCCCATTAAATAATAGATCACCAACAACACAAGGAGTAGCCCACAAAAGCAGTTTTGAAGCGCTGCATGAAGGCACACCTGAGACAAATGAAGAGGACAACAATAACGACCCATTTGTTGATCATGAGTCTCATGGAATGGAATATAGGCGTGATTAATAGCCCGGTCAAACAGGAAGATCTCTGGATCTTCCTACATATGCATAGGGTGGGTATGATAGTTCTCTTTGAAACCAAAATCCACCCTAGCAATATAGAAAATATGAAAAACAAGATCTTCAATACATGGGGGATTGCAACTAATTCTCTTTACTCCAGTAGAGTGTGCATATTAGTGGCTTGGAATCCCAGTTTATTTATAGTAGGAGTGTTAAAGGCGTCTGATAAATATCTGCACACAAGAATCACTCGGCTTGCTCAACAACAGGTTTTTCATTTCACCTGGGTCTATGGAAGCAATGATGCGGCAGAGAGACATCGACTCTGGGATGACTTAAGAAATATTGATTATAATATTAATGGACCTTGGGGGTCCAAGGTGATTTTAATGCCATATTACAGGAAGAGAACAGAATTGGAGGTGGGTCAATTGAGGCCTTCATGACTGCTCCTTTCCAGCAGTGCATAGATGATTGTGGGTTGCTGTTCGATTGCGTATTTTGTGGTTTTTCAAAGTAAGGGTTGTCGATCCGTAGGGATGGGTGTTAGGTGTTTAGACCCAATTTTGTGTCTAAATAGCGCCTTAATTCTTAAGCTTTTAACTCGTTTCGTGGTTTAATTTTATAGCTTTTACTACGTTTTTGGTTATTTTGTAGGTTTTGGAGTTTTTACTCAAAACGTAGCAAAAAGGGTCTTTTTAGAGCATTTTTGGTGATTTCCCGAGCCGAGCCGGTCCGAAAGCCGAGGCGGAGTTGACCCGGTACTACTTTCCTCACCTTTGGTGTCAATTTGTGAAGTAACACCAACTGCGACCCTCGAATCGGGTATTACATGCTTTAGAAAGAAGGAAGAAACAAAGGGAAGGAAGGCAGAGGGTAGCCCCCGCCACACTTGGGGTAGTGCCCGCTACTTCTTCATGGCCGAAGAAGACCGCAACCACGATCAACAATACCGCAGCTACGGTCTCTCGAAGGCAGAAATCGCCTGGGAGTCTTTGCTGGTCGTGCCCGCGACCCCCCTGTTGCTGCGCGTTTTGTCGGGCCTTTTGCACTGCGTTTTTGGGATTTTTATCCCTTGTATAAATAGACTCCTTAGCTGCATTCGGAGGGGGTTCGACTCTATTTACTTGGACTCTATTTCCATGTTTGTATTAGTGAATTTTAGAGAGGGATTAGTGAGAGATTAATCTAGGGTTTTGGAGATTTATGTTTGTTATTGAAGAGTTGGGGATTCAAACAATTGAGAGATTGTTGGATCATCTTTTTATTGCTTTCCTTTGTTCATCTACAGCACTTTGATAAGTATTCTCTTCCCTTAACTCTTTTATTAATTACTTTGCTAATTACTTTGCTTGTTCTTTAATTTCGTTGCTTGCTATTTTGATTATTTTGCTTGTTTATGGTTGTTTGATGTTAGAAATTATATTTAAGCTTGGTTTGGATGTTGTTAGCATAGTTAGTATTATGATTAGTGGCTAGAAACCCTATGGGTGAGGGAGTAATTAAGGGTGTGAATGGGTGATTAGGTTTGGGTTAGCAATATTAGTGAGTAATTAGTTGGGAAATCAATTTCCCGTTCCTTTCCTTCCCTCAAGTGGAATGTATTTGGGTTCGAAAGCTCCCAAATACATCCAACACTTGTGTTGGAAGGTTGGAATTGGGATAGTTAGTACTCTACTCACGGAAGTGAATAGAGGCTAACTAGGAAATTCCGTTTCATTAACACTCCGGGTCCGTCGGTTGACTTTGGGGAAGTTAATCCGGACTATCCTCAGAAGAGGAAGCTCGGTGGATGTTTTCTAATGGAATTGCCACTTGATTTTCTTCCTTGTTATTCCCTTGTTCCAAAATCTATTTCCTCATCCCCGTTTGCATCCCGAAAAGCCTCCGAAGCCCATTTTCCATTTCTTGACCGACCTTAGTTTTGTTTCTCGCTTTGTGACCCTTTCAAACCGATATCCTTACCTTAGCAATCTCATCCCGACCATTGACCTAGTTTCTATGACTAAGGTCGCCAGCTCCCTGAGAAAGAACGACAAAACCGAGGTCCACAAAACCACTGTTTACACAAAATGGTCGATCCGTTGGGATGGGGTGTTAGGTTATCAGGAAATTGGTTTGGTATGGGGTTTACAAATGCGGAAAGCAGTAAATAATTGAAATAAACTAAACTAATAGGAATTGAAAGCAATAAAAACTAAAGAAAGCATGAACTACAAGATGAATTAACCCTAATAGACAAGAAAGAAGAATGCGATTAAAAGCGATAAATAAGAAAAAGTTAAACTAAATCTATTAATGAAATTGAGAATAAGAAATTATACCTAGAATGCTTAAATCTTCACTCTAACCCGGAATTGCGAATTCTTCATCTCGAACTTTCCCTCGAACAAACAAGAAAGTTGTGATTTGGATTACTAAGAATCCTCAAATCCTCACTTAGGAAGAGAATTTGTTAACCTTTAATCCTCCTCTTCAGTAAATTGGTTGGAAGTTTTGTGACTACAACTAATAAGACTAGAATCAAAGTAGCAATGAAAACTAGAGAGAGCAAGAACTTGGAAATAACTTCTTGAAATTGATTGAAAAGAGAATTGATTACAATGAAAGAAATCTTGAGAAAACTTAATGAAAGCTTAATGAAAACCTAATTTATTCTAATGAAAAGATAAAGATAGGGCTTAGAAACTAAATCTAACCCTAATTCTACTCTAATTCTACTTGATGATAATGCTAAATTGTTTAGGGTATATATATAGAAGGAAATAGCAAAGCCCAAAACCCTTAATTAAAGCCTACCCGCAGCTCCAAATTGTCCGCGCAGCAGACCCGTCGCGGGCGTTACCCCAAGGGTAGCGGGAGCTACTGCATCGAAGAAAACAATTTCTGATTTTCGCCAGGCACGTCACGGGCACTACGCCAACTGGTCGCGAGCGCGACCAAGGTTGTTGTGCGCGTTACCCTCAAGGGTAACGACCGTGTCCTTGTTCGGCAACTCCAACATTTTTCTCCGGATAAGCTCATCGCGGACGCGACGATTTTTGTAGCGGGTGGTACAACCCTGCTGACTTTGCTCATTCCAGTTGCTAGTGTTGTCGCGGGTGCTACCCCGTTTGTGGCGGGCGCGATGATTCTGCATTTTGGCTATTTCTTTGCTTTTTGTTCTCAATTCCTTCTAAGTTTTGGTTATCCTACATAAACATAAAATTATCATAACTAATATATAATCAAGGGGTTAAAACAAGCAAAACACCTTATAAATAATATCAATTCGGCTCGAAACGAGACCGAACAACACTCTCACACAAGGGTTTGCTCGCCCTGAGCAAACTAAACCAAAGAAGAAAAATAAACTAACTACCCTTGTTGGAAAATGATGTTTGACAACGACTTGAATCTTCATCATCTTCTCTTGGTATCTTGATCTTCTAGCGGTACATATGACAAGACGGAGATTGAACTTAATAACCAAACGGTTAACTTGACTTGTTTGGATAATGCTAAGAGTCATGGTCTTGTACTCATTTTCCTTAAGAACTATTTACTGTACCGTAAATGTTCAAAGGGATAAAACTTGGCTCTTGTCGCACTCAAGACATAGGTTTCTCACTTGATTCTCTCAAGTATAGCTGCAGTCTATATTTGAGAGGATGTGATTATAGAATAGAATAGATGCTTGTGATTATCTCAAATGGCTTGGGAATGTCTCCTATTTATAGGAGACTTCCACACCTAATCCAACCCTAATTACACCCCTTAGTCAAAGGCATAATTAAAGTCCTTAATGATGGATTATGACCTTGACTTGGTCAACTAATATAGTTGTTGGATCTTAATACCGAGCTTAATATTGATATTATAAACTTAATACTCAAGATTATATAGCCGTTAGCATTAAAAACATATTCTGGCATTTGTTTAGACCCAATTTTGTGTCTAAATACCGCCTAAATCCTTAGGCTTTTAACTCGTTTAGTGGTTTAATTTCATAGCTTTTAATGTGTTTTTTGTTATTTTGTAGATTTTGGAGTTTTCACCAAAAACGTAGCAAAACGAGCCTTTTTATAGCATTCTTGGCGATTTTCCCGAGCCGAGCCGGACTACAAAACCGAGACAGAGTCGACCCGGGACCACACTCCCGACCTTTGGTGCCGATTAGTGAAGTAACGCATGGTACGACCTTCGGATCGAGCGTTACATGCTTCGGAAGGAAGGAAGAACAAAGGGAAGGGAAGCCGGAGCGTAGCCCCCGCCACGAATGGCGTAGCACTCGTTACGCCCAGAGTGCACTGGAAGCCGAGAGTGACCGTGGCCACGGTCATGGCCATCGTAGCCACGGTGGGCGTGTGCTGGGATCAGGACGACAGGGAAAGACCGTGCCCACGGTCTTAGGTTACCGTAGCTGCGACGCCTCGAAGCCCAGAATCGCCCATGACTTTTCGCTGGTCGCGTCCGCGACGGGGTTGGTCGCGCCCGCGAACCCCCTGCTGGGCTGCGACTCTTCGGCCTTCAGCGCTGCGTTTTGGGCATTTTTACCCCATGTATAAATAGAATCTTTTGCTGCGAATCTAGGAGGCATCTATGGATACACTTAAACAATTTTTCCAGCTTGTAATTAGGGATTTTAGAGGGAGATTAGTGAAACATTAATCTAGGGTTTTGGAGAATTGTGTATGTTATTGAAGATTTGGATATTCAATCAATTGAAAGATTGTTGGATCATCCTTTTATTGCTTTCTATTGTTCATCTACAGCATTTTGATAAGTATTCTCTTCCCTTTACTCTTTTATTAATTACCTTGTTAATTATTTTGCTTGTTCTTAATTGTTTTGCTTGATATCTCATTGTTCTTGCTTGTTTATGGTTGTTTGATGTTAGAAATCATGTTTAGGTTTGGGTTGGATGTTGTTAGCTTAGCTTTTATCATGATTAGTGGCTAGAAACCCTATGGGTTAGGGGGTAATTAAGGGTGTGAATGGGTGATTAGGTTTGGGTTAGCAATATTAGTGAGTAATTGGTTGGGAAATCAATTTCCCACTCCTTTCCTTCCCTCAAGTGGGATGTATTTGGGTTCGAAAGCTCCCGAATACATCCAAAACTTGTGTTGGAAGGTGAGAATTGGGATAGTTAGTACTCTATTCATGGAAGTGAATAGAGGCTAACTAGGAAATTTCGTTTCATTAACCCTCCGAGCCTGTCGATGGACTTTTGGGAAGTTAATCCGGACTATCCTCGAAAGAGGAAGCTTGGTGGGTATTTTCTAACGGAATTTCCACTTGGTTCTCCCTTCTTGTTATTCCCTTGTTGCAAAACCCATTTCCTCATCCCCGTTTGCATCCCGAAAAGCCTCCGAAGCCCATTTTCCATTCCTTGACCGACCTTAGATTTCTTTGTTGCGTTGTGAACCTTTTCAAACCGATATTCATACCTTAGCAATCTCGACCCGACCATTGACCTAGTTCCTTAGACCAAGTGATGTATGCAAGGTCGCTAGGATCAGAGTGGTGACCTCACACACACCAAGCGGACACACACGAAACTGGGATCTGGACCTCACAACTGATAATTGAATGCAAACAAATCCAAAACAGGGCTTGCAACAGAGAACCAATCACAATCTCCTCCAAAATAGAGCATAAACACCAAAACACAAATGGATGAAATGGTGAAGTGTGAAATGTGATCGGATTGGCAAATAACATCAAGAACTCATGAAGGATTTTGGGACTTGTTCAAACGGATTGAAATGGATAATAAGGGATGGAAAATGCAGAAAGATAAAGGATAGAATCAAGTGATTATCGATCAATACAGGCACACCATGACCGATTATCACAAGAGCAATGGACTTGATGACCTCAATGGATACAGGCACACCAGCATCGAAGCTACCAAGCTCTACACCCACTACAAGGATTGCCAAATCCTTGATACTGTTGTAGAATTAACCATTTTTGAGAGTTTAACGTCACTCACAAACAAGAGACTCAATAAGGCACTCAATTCTCATATTTCATATTTCAAGTTGTTGATTACAATGGCCTCACAGTGGGTATATATAGCCCAGCTGAAATATCTAATTAGGAGTTTCTTGAGCAAAAAGAAAACGTCCTAATCTTGCTTAATTAGCTAATTACATCAGAAAAAGATAATATGTAACTAACTTAGGAAGCTTCTAGAGCAATAATAATGAGGGCCAATAAAAGCGTCACACATGGCATCTTCATGAAACTTCTAGAATAATTGGAAGGCTCTAGAATCATCACACATGGCGCTTTCTCATTTGGAGCAGCATTCCTCACGTGGGCAAGGCTTGATAACCACCTCACGAGCTGGAAGGACCTCAACATCTCGAAAGTGATATCTTCATAAAGGGCCTCAATGACAAACACCTCACTAAATTGGAAAGACCTCAACAACTCAGGAAGTCAAGTCAACAAGGTGCAAATAGTCTTCCTCCAGTAAGGAACGTCGTAGGATGTCTAAATTCTCAGCAAACTCAATATGGAGGTCCTCATACGTATATTCAGATGGCATAGGAGATTAATGACCTCTAATAAGCAGAAGATGACGCAACCCAAATGAAAAGACTAAAAGGACCTTACTGAAACACCAAAAGACAAGTTGATCCCGAATGAGGTCCTCATGCACGTACCCAGTTTGCAATAGTTGTGCAGAATGTAAACGACCTCCAAATGGATCACCCTTGGGCATTTACGAAAGCTCAATAATACACTTCCTTGACATCCAAAGAGAAGAGAAACACAAACAAAGTTGAAAAGAACAATCGGCTCCAGATAAACGTCCTCAATGTCCAGATAAACGTCCTCAATGCATGCCCAGGTTGAAATAGTTCTGTGGAACCCAAATAACCTTCGGACCATGTAAGCTTGGACATTATGAATGACCTCCAAGGGACCAAATGTGAGTGAGGCCTCAATTCTGAAGTGTTGAGACAATAAGGATGGCCTCACATCAGGTGGATGACCTTTGATATAGTCAAGGACCTTCTGGGATTCATGGATGGCCTCAAAGTATGCTGACACCAAATGAGGTTGTGACGGCTGATCTCTATCATTCCCCCCAAGTTGAGAAAAGTTTGTCCTCAAACTTGGAAAGTCCTCTGCCTCACAATAGTATGGCCTCAAGGATTTACACCGAGAATTGTATGGCCTCAAAACAGCTACATGGAGGGTTGCACTTCCATTAAGTTCATCCGAAAAATCCAACTTGTAAACATTGTTTCCAACGTTCTTAAGGACCTTAAAGGGACCTTCAGCTCTTGGAACCAACCTCCCTTTCCTCTTGGATCGAAATCTGTCCTTCTTTAGGTAGATCCAAACAAAATCTCCCGGCAGAAAGCCCAACTTCTTCTTTTTCTTGTGAGCAAAATCATGAAACTTAGCTGCCTTCTTCCGTTCATGGTGAAACTCATATTCAGGAGGTAAACCAGGGGGTTTTTCTTCCGGAAACACATAAGGATAGTGTTCTAAAGGATGGGTAAGGAGGGGATGGCTATTTGAGGAGTTTGGGTTTGTGTTTTGGTTTAGGAGAATAAGGTCTTCAACCTTGTTAAGGATCTTCAGAAACCATAGGTTCAAGGATGGAAACCTAGGTTTGTGGGTTCTGAGGGTTGGCTTTTTTGTGGAGCGTAGTGATGTGGGAATAAAGGGGTATGGAAAGTAGGTTTGGGAACTCCCCTTGTTAAAAGGGAAATTATGTGGTATGAGGGGCTTTTGTGGGGCTTTTGGGGCTGTTTTGTGGGCTAAGGATAGTGGCGGTTTCAGTGGTAGGTTGATCGTAGGATTAATGACGAACCAAGGTTGGTAAGGAGTGTGCATGTCAAAGCTTGACTGTCTGGAGGGCCTCAAGACAGAACATATGTCAGTTTGAGCAAAAGCGTATGCATCAGTAGCACCACTTCCTTCATGAATGGTCAAGGGACAATCATTACCATTGTTAACACAACTCAAATAAATGTTGTCCTCCCTTTGCTTCTGACCTTCATGCATAAAAGAACCACTAAGGACTCTTCTCACCACTAGCATTTCATTCTCTTCATCATAAACCTGATCTCCCAAAAACTCTTTCTCACATTCATCTTCCAATTTTGGTTCATGTGCATAAGAACTACCAAGGACCCTACTAACAACAAGCATTTCTTTCACAATAAACATCCAAGGCATACTTTCCAATATAGAACATGTGATCAAGGCCTTAACAACATTCCACACTAGTCCACAGCAAGCATCATCAAGGCTCACAAAATCAAGATAATATGATTTCACTTCTTTTCCACTATCTTGACTCAAACAAAGTTGTATAATCACGATAATCTTTTCAACACAACACCAAAGCGCATGAAATTTCACAAAATATGCATTCATGAAACACCCAATTGACCAAAATACTCACAAGTATGTTTCATTCATGCCCATCAAAATAATGTAGTAAGGAAATTCTTGAGATCCCATACCTTGACCAAAATATTGAATACCAATTGATTTGAAAAGAATCAAGGCCGGAAAATCAACATCTCCAATAAAAACAATGATCTCCTCCATTGGGGGCTGGATACTCCATTCCTCATACTTTGATCTCCTTCGTTTCCACCTCTTTCGTTTTGGTCTTCTTGTCACCTCCAAGTTCACCCATAGAATTGAAGTGACCTTGGTTGGAAATAAACCAACTCAACATTGAAGCCACTGGAAGCTTCATCCTCCATTCTCGTCCTTGTAGCACCCAAAGATGACATTATGTTCATATTCACGAGCTGAGGTTCAGATTCTGCCAATGTCACTGGCTGACAGAACCCTGAGGTCACTGGCTGTGTCAAAGATAGACAGTCCTCAACCTCCTTATCATAGACAGGATCCTCAAAAAATTCATTTACACACTCTTCTTCATCAAAATCCTCTACTTCCTCATCATATCTAGGATCTCTACCTCCTCTCCCAGATCTATTAAAGGGATCTTCCTCTTCTTCTTTCTCCTCTTCTTCCTCCTCTAACCCCTTATAATCTTCTTCATCTTCATACACATCAAAAATAGGAGGGTGATTAAAATCAACCTCGTTTTCATCCTCGTGTTCAGCCTCTTGAGATTGAACCTTAAAAGAAAAAATGGCCTCAATAACTTCTGCCGCATCATGAATCTCCGGTTCCACTCGAATTTGATGTTCTTCCTCTTGAATCAAAGGTGGTTCAAGTGACTTCATGGAATTATAAATAAATTCACACAAATTTATCTCCAATTGTAACATCTTGATCTCACGCCTCAATCTCCTCATTCTCCTTTCCTCCTTCAAAATTTACTAACTCTTTCGAGATGAACACTTGTTAAAAGTCATGGATGTTGGGTTTTTTTTGTTGCTATGTGTTTGGGATAATTTGGGATGTGTTTAGGCTCAAGGAAATAAAAAACGAATCACCAAAATGGAAAATAGCTCTGCAACTTCATGAGGTGTTCTACTACTGCCCAACATAAAAAATAACACAAATATACTCCCCCCAAGATGAAACTCAGCTCTGATACCAAGTTGATGTATGCGAGGTCGCTAGGATCAGAGTGGTGACCTCACAGACACCAATTGAACACACACAAAACTGGGATCTAGACCTCACAACTGATAATCGAATGCAAACAACTCCAAAACAGGGCTCACAACAGAGAACCAATCACAATCTCCTCCAAAATAGAGCATAAACACCAAAACACAAATGGATGAAATGGGTGATGTGTGAAATGTGATCGGATGGGCAAATAACATCAAGAACTCATGAAGGATTTTGGCACTTGTTCAAATGGATTGAAATGGATAATGAGGGATGGAAAATGCAGAAAGATAAAGGATAGAATCAAGTGATTACCGATCAATACAGGCACACCATGACCGATTTTCACAAGAGCAATGGACTTGATGACCTCAATGGATACATGCACATCACCATCGAAGCTACCAAGCTCTACACTCACTACAAGGATTGCCAAATCCTTGATAGTGTAGTAGAATTAACCAATTTTGAGAGTTTAACGTCACTTACAAACAAGAGGCTCAATAAGGCACTCAATTCTCATATTTCATATTTCAAGTTGTTGATTACAATGACCTCACAGTGGGTATATATAGCCCAGCTGAAATATCTAATTAGGAGTTTCTTGAGCAAAAAGAAAACGTCCTAATCTTGCTTAATTAGCTAATTACATCAGAAAAAGATAATATGTAACTAACTTAGGAAGCTTCTAGAGCAATAATAATGAGGGCCAATAAAAGCGTCACACATGGCATCTTCATGAAGCTTCTAGAATAATTGGAAGGCTCTAGAAACATCACGCATGGCGCTTTCTCATTCGGAGCAGCATTCCTCACGTGGGCAAGGCTTGATAACCACCTCACGAGCTGGAAGGACCTCAACAGCTCGAAAGTGATGTCTTCATAAAGGGCCTCAATGACAAACACCTCACTGAATTGGAAAGACCTCTACAACTCAGGAAGTGAAGTCAACAAGGTGCAAATAGTCTTCCTCCAGTATGGAACGTCCTTGGACGTCCAAATTCTCAGCAGACTCAATATGGAGGTCCTCATACGTATATTCAGATTGCATAGGAGATTAATGACCTCTAATAAGCAGAAGATGACGCAACCCAAATGAAAAGACCAAAAGGACCTTGCTGAAACACTAAAAGACAAGCTGATCCCGAATGAGGTCCTCATGCACGTACCCAGTTTGCAATAGTTGTGCAGAATGCAAACGACCTCCAAATGGATCACCCTTGGGCATTTACGAAAGCTCAATAATACACTTCCTTGACATCCAAAGAGAAGAGAAACACAAACAAAGTTGAAAAGAACAATCAGCTCCAGATAAACGTCCTCAATGTCCAGATAAACGTCCTCAATGCATGCCCAGGTTGAAATAGTTCTGTGGAACCCAAATAACCTTCGGACCATGTAAGCTTGGACATTATGAATGACCTCCAAGGGACCAAATGTGAGTGAGGCCTCAATTCTGAAGTGTTGAGACAATAAAGATGGCCTCACATCAGGTGGATGACCTTTGATATAGTCAAGGACCTTCTGGGATTCATGGATGGCCTCAAAGTATGCTGACACCAAATGAGGTTGTGAGGGCTGATCTCCACCACCAAGGCCGCCAGCTCCCTGAGAGAGAACGACAATACCGAGGTCTTACAAACCACGTTACAGCATTCAACACGGTCAGTGTTGGGAGCAACACGGTCCGTGTTGCCTGAACACGGTCCGTGTTGCCTGAACACGGTCCTTGTTGCCTCAACACGATCCATGTTGAGCCCAGAATGGTTTTTCTTGCTCTCTAGAGATCTACACAATCCGTGTTGGTCTCAAACTCATCCGTGTTGATCATATTCTTGATGTTTATCTTATATATGATCCTTATACTTGTTCCACACGATTCCTTATGCTATATAATCTTCTTATACTCTTGAAATATTTCCAACAACCCTAACTCATTTTCGTAGGAATCACGGTTGCATTTAGCATATGCAACAAGCCCTTTAAACCCCTTGGCAGCCCAAGATGACGAGGAAGGTCTCGTGAGGGTTTGTAGACGTTATACCCACAAAAGCAAAGGAAAGAAAAGAAAAAGAAAAAAAAGAAAGAAAGGAAAAGAAAAGGAAGCAACTCAAAACTAAACAAAAGAAAGGAGGAGAAACACTTTGTGAGAAAAAAAAAAAAAGAGGCGAAATCAAGATATGGGTCAGTATAAAGGAGGTCAACACACACGGTCGCGAAGCTAACTACTCTAACAGCGCAATCACTCAACCAAGAACAATTAACAAACATTATCTAAGCAACTAGCAAGAATGTTACAAGACTTCACATTTTTCACCTCACACATGCATAAGCTTGATGGGTTCCTCGTGCACAAGTGCAGTGTTTCTAGCTTGTTTTTGTTGATGTCAAAGCTTAATCGGTTAGAAATTACTACTCAAACACCCATGCTCTACTTTTAATTAGTTAATGGTGGTTCCCCTCTCTATTTTGTGTCACCCTTGGCTTGGTGAGGGTCGTAAGTAACATAGATAAAGGTTCCACACTTATTGCATTTAACTTCCTTTTTTTGATGTCAGTTTGTTCGAGAATTGAACGGCCCTGAAAGGGGTCTACTCTCCCAACATAGATCCTTTCCATTCACATACAAGGTGCTTAAGGGGCGTGAGCACCGCACCACTCACACCGATCTATGTAGGTGAACCAACATTTTCACTTAATTCAACTATTCTTGCGTTAGTCTTTTCGGCAATTACACGGCCCAAAAATGGGGTTTACCCTCCCAACACAGGCTACTCCATACGAAAACGAAGTGCTTAAGAGGTAAGAGCATCGTACCACTCATACCAACCTGTGTAGGTGTACTAACATTTATTACTTTCCATTGTTTTTTCAGCTTTTCTTTCTTAGAGCATGGATATTCAATAAGCTAAAACTTCCCTCCTAAACAAAACCATCACATCAACTAGCCTAGAAGTGAATTTCTAAGGATACCACATGGTTGCAAATATAGGTGAGGTTATTATGTTTAGAAAAAGCAATAATCAAGTTTGAAGCCTATCAAGCATTCCTAGCTAAGCATACGCCTTGGTTCTGATCCTGACTACTAGGTCTGGAAGTCATTCCCGAATCACTGCCTGACAGAATACCGTCAGGTATTCAAACAGCCCCAGGTCTGATTTTGAGCCTCCTTGCTTTATTCCTTTTCTCGCCTTCTTTTTTTTAATATATTTTTTGAGTAAATGAAGTTCAAAAGTGTTAAATAAAATCAAGAAATTTTGATTGACTAATAATTATTTAACGGGATATTCGATCAAATCCCCTCAAAGAAAAGACACCCCATTCGACTCGTCATACACTGCGTGGGACACCATTGAGTTTTTTCCCGGCTCCTACAAATGGCGACTCCACTGGGGACTTACAAGAGGGTAAAACTTGAAAAGCCAGGTTTTTAAAAAAAAATTGAGAAGAAAAGGAGAAATTAATTTTTTGTAATTTTTATTATTCAGTTAGGCATCAAGCATGTGGACCTCCATCTTGATTTTTTTATAAATCGGGATGAACCCAAACGTACCGTCTAGGATTTAACCCAAATTCTCATTTCGGGCAAAGTAAACTTTCGACTTCATAAATGAATGAACTCCACATTTCAAGAAGATCGCAAGTTGTTTTCCCACTCATGAAGCACTTCGAAATTCTAGGGGTCATGAATTTACATTTTTCCCTTCAATTTTGCGAGAATCACACGGGCCACATTACTATGAACTCCATAGAATTTGTTGTGTGTAAGAGACATGAGTATGTTAGTTTGAACGATCCGACCCTAAACCCTTGAATATGGGGCCTTGGTTAGGTGCATGCCTCATTCGTATTCTATGTGCATTCCCTTTGTGCTATGTGTAAATTATGTGCTATATGCTTTCCCTTTTGTTCTAAGAGTCGGTCTCATGTTTCATCCCCTCCTAATGTTGCCTTAGTTTGGGTAATAGTCAAACAAAATATTAAAGAAGGCCTAGAGGTCTCTCTTGGGCTTGAGTCAAAGAGGTTTGATCAAGCCCGATATCTTAGTTTGGCTTTGTTCAACCCTTGGCAGTATTGGATCCATAAAGTGTGTATCCGATCGTTATTCAAATCTGAGTTCATGTTGACTCGATCTTATGACGGCCTGATGGAACTTCCCTTTCCATGTACATAATCTCATATTAGGTTAGAGGTCTTCATGCAAGCCCAATGTTGGGTGAGTCTGACCCAAAAAAAAAAAGAAAAAAGAAAAAAAAAACATTCATCATATAGGCATTGTTTGCATTAGGTTGTCCCATGTAGGTCCCTAGGTCTTTGGTTAGGTCAATGTCAGGGTTAATTTTTTTGAGGTTTATGGTTTTCGTACAGGCAGAATAAGGATCTGGTGATCGACCTTGAACTCGAAGTAAACAAGTTGCCTTCTTTGCACTACTGTCTCCAATGGCCTCCAACGGAACACCTAGCAACAATGAACTCAGTCTCTTCATCACCTAACATTTGATTGAAACTTCACAGCAAATGCAAGGCATAAGTGATACTATAGCTACTGAAAATGATAGGAAGATAGATGAATCATGGATATGTTAGCGAGGATGAATGATGAGCTAAATTTTCCTGATGAAGATGAAAGCAACAATCACCATAGTGAAATATCAGGCATGCATGATATATAGAGAGAGATCCCTATGTCTGCAAATCACTATATGGGCTCGGGACTCACTTCTATTCCTAGGGTTGATCAACCACATAAGTCCAACATACCAATGGAGAAGTTTAAAACATCTCCAAGTGTCTCCCGGTCTCCTTTAACTGAGAAGGAAGACCAAATTCCGCCCTTAGCCACAGGAGGATTTCAAGAAAGAAGATGTTGTGAACGAGAAAGTTCTTTTATGGACAAACTCTTGACCATAACAAATCAAAAGCAATCACGCATGGAAGGTCTGGACCGAAAAATGGATATGATCCTTTGGATTCTACAAAACGATAGAAAGATGGCTAATATTGAACATCGCATTAGAGAAAATATAGGAGTAGGATCATCATCGATGGGGTTGTATGACACTGACATTCATCAAAGGGCTCCTAATTCCTCTGCTAGAAATGATGAACCGCGACGACTCATGTCTTTCACTCCGATCTCCACTACCTATGTCAAGGCTCTCGACTGTCTCCTTAAGGAAAGAAATATCAAGCTTCCCCCTGTCCGATGCAAACCTGAAACTAAAGGAAAATTTTGGAACCGAAATGAGTTTTGCAGATATCAGAAACTTCGGGGTCATGATACCGAAAGCTGCTTCACTTTCAAAACCTAACTTAAAGACATGTTCCAACCAGGGGAACTTCCACTGCAAAAAGTAGCACAGGATCGACATTAGATTTGTTAACGTCACATCTTTTCTTTTCATAGGAATTATTTGCGATTTCAAAGTCAGTTGGATTTATCCCAAGTAGATTTTAATGTATTCATCTTATTTGCATTCAATAAGATTAAACCTTTTTTTTTATTATGAATCTTGTCTTCCCCGAGCCCTCATCTACTTCTATACTATTAAGGAGAGAATCTTATGTTTGCATTAATGATTTGAATTGAAGAGCTTACTCACCCATATGACCATCCAAGTTTGACACATCCATCTTCTCACATTTTCCTTTCCATCTCACATCTCAATCGCACCTCCTTTACGCTTTTTGGTCCAACTATGTGTCCAAGGTTAATGGAGAGAAGAGAGGCTAACTTCATCTCCAAAGCGAAGTTAGGCAAAAGGAGAGACAAATTAAAAAAAAAATCAAGGCCAACTTGAACACTCATCTAACAAGTCGGGCAAAAGGAGAGGTGAATGAGTAAAAATTAAGAGCTGAGAAGCTAACATGAACACTCACCCAACAGGTTAGGCAAAAGAAGAGAATTCAAAGTGACCAATAGTCTCTAAAAGTGAATTTCCCCATCTATCAAATAATGCAGCTGAAAAAGGACATGCCTAGGATAGAAGGATTCCACCCTTTACCACCTACATCATTACCACCTTTATTTTCACTTTGCCGCTTTACCTACATCATTACCTTCACACATCATCTTCTTGACCACCACCATGAACCCGGTCATTCATTTATGACCACCTCATCCCTAAACTGACTTAAGCCAAATAATGTGGTGCATATGACAAACATCATTGATAGGAGAATATAGATTGAGGTCATAAAAAAATCAAAAAAAAGGGAGTAGAAAAAAAAAGAAGGAAAACAAAATTAAAAAAAGGGAGTACAAAAAAAAGAAGAATAAAAAAAATTTTAAAAAAACGGAAGAAACGGCGTAGGAAGCAGTTGTCGGTCTACATAAGTCAGCCGCACAAATCCCAAAACCTTCCTATGGAACCTTCACACCTACCCTTCCCATTCAACCTTCCCACCTATGTTAAAATCCTTCTTGAGGCATCAATCCATAAAGCTGCACCTGTTGAACTACGACTGGCCTAATTCCACACTAGATACGTAGGAGAACCTCTTTGAAGCCAGATCGCTGCAATTCATTAGAATTAGGGTTGCATAAGATCATGCATTCAGAGTTTTATAGTACAAAATGTATAATAGAGTCTTGTATTGTACATAATGGAGTCTTGTACATATCCATTTTCATGTAATTAATGTAGCATAGCACGCATAAGACCACATTTGCATTCTTCTGTCTCCTGCCCGAACCTCAAAAGAAATGCAGCTATGACGGCTAGAAATCAAGCAAGCTCACTTGGATTCTTGATCGCCTTCGAAGTATTGCCAGAAGCTCAAAGGACGTTGCCGATGAAGAAATAATTCAAGTTTTACGAGAATTAACTCATTTTCCGAGTTAAACTCTAAAATTCGGATCACAAATTTTTATGAGAATTAATTTGGAAAATAATTCATTTTATGAGTTAAACTCTAAAAAATTAATCCACAATGTTTTATAAGAATTAGTTTGGAAATAACTCATTTCTGAATTAAATTGAGAAGACCCGAGGATACGGACAAACCCGACCCATATTGCCAAGAACAAGCCGGGTCTGGGTCTTGCAACTAGACACCATACTGGCAGGTATGGCTCGGACCCAGACCCAGGGTTCCTAACAGGAAAAGACCCGGAAAGCCCAAGATCATATCGCCAAGCATGGTCTGGACCCAGGTTCCACATACAGCACCACCAAGAAAAGAAATGGACCCGGTGCGAAGAAAAAATGCAAGATTTCAAGAGCGATACCTGGCGGTATGCTCGACAGAGGGGACTCAAGGTTGTCCAAGAAAAACTAGGAAGCTACCTACAAGGCCTTCACCCAACAATACACGGCCAGTTTAGGATGCTTACATAAACATGAGTGACATGGCGACAATTAAGCAAGGCGAATGAGAATCATTCATGAGTTACTTTAACCGCTGGAACGCACGGGGCCCGGACAGAGCGCTATGCCTGCAGGCACGACAACCTGCCTAGGGTTCCGAGCAACAAGTGAAATCCGGCTGACCGACCCTAGGGTGGACAGAGTTGCATGCCTAAAGGCATGATAGTCTAACTAGACCCAAATTTGACGAGACTGTGCAGAAATACAAAGAAAGCTAGACAGAGCTGCATGCCTGGAGGCATGACAACCTAACTAGACCTGAATTTGGCAAGATTGTGCAAAAAAACAAAGAAAACTAGACGGAGCTGCATGCCTGGAGGCATGACAGCCTAACAAGACCCGAATTTGGCAAGACTGTGTAGAAAAACAAAGAAAGCTGGATAGAGTTGCATGCCTGGAGACATGATAACCTGACCAGACCCGAATTTGGCAAGACTGTACAAAAAATTAAAGAGAAGCTAGACAAGGGAATACCTGGCGGTATGGAGCAACTCAAACCAGATTTTGGAGTAGGAAACCGTCGAAAATGGGAGCCCAACTACCAAAACACCTGGCGGTATGAATGTTGCTGCTTCTCGGTTATGGAGGACGAGGCTTGTTCTCTTTTCTAAGAAAGAGAAAATCCAATTTTGGCCGGCGAAAATCACTTGCGACTGGTGGGGATACCTGGCGGTATACAACGCATAGGCGCCTGAGGAGTACCGTCGCGGATGGGCAGCAGGGGAAGCTCAGGCTACCACCACACCTGGCGGTATGGTGCTCAGGCGGCTGGAAGGGCGCTTGGTTTTAGAGAGAGAAGTGTGAGGAAAATGATGAGGATGACACCGAAGACTCGACGACACCGGGAAAGACTGGGAGACACTAGGAAAGACTGGATGACACCGAGAAAGAGTGGACGACACCGGGAAATACTAGGAGACACCGGGAAAGACTAGATGACACCGGGAAAGACTGGATCACCTACATTGACATCGGAAAAGACTGGACGACACTGGGAAAGAGTGGAAAGACAACGGGAAAGACTGGATGACACCAGGAAAGACTGGGCGACACCGGGAAAGGCTAGATGACACCAGGAAAGACTGGGCGACACCAGGAAGGACTGGACGACACCAGGAAAGACTGGATCACCTACATTGACACCAGGAAAGATTGAACGACACGGGGAAAGGCTGAGAGACACTGGGAAAGACTAGATGACATCAGGAAAGACTAAATCACCTACATTGACACCAAGAAAGACTCGATGACACCGAGAAAGACTGGGCGACACCATGACATCGAGAAAGACTGGAAGATCAATATTGCGTCGGTAAAGACCGAAAAACACAATGCTATACTTTGATCACCGTGCTACTCGGACTCGATCAAAGTGGGGGCTAACTACAGACGCTGAATTTTGACATTCAATTAAGCTTTATAAATATTGTAACTTATTGAGTTCCTTTTATTTAGAATAATTAAGAAAAATGCCAAGAAAAGTGAAATGCAAAAGAGAGAAAAAGACCCAAAAAAATGGCCCAATCCTAACCCTGCATGCGGCCCAAGGCACGGCTGCAGGCTAGGTCTGGGTAGATTCGGCCCTCATACCTGGCGGTATTGGGGCGGGTTCTACCCAACCCGGATTGCCTCCGTGCGCCTAGGGAAGCATACTGGCCAAGAAATTCACGCAACCGGGCCCCTAAAAGACCTGCATACCTGGCGGTATTATGCTAGGTATATTTCCCCCTTTTAACTTATAAATCCTACCCCATTTCACCTACCAATACCCTACCCGTCTTCATTTCAGGGACACACCAAAATCACCCTAGCGTATTAACACTTGGTGATTTCATCTTCTCTTCTCTCCCCTCATTCTCTCTCATGTTTGCATACATTTACTTGACATTCTAGACTCTCTCACTCTCTCTCTTTCTCTCTACTTCTTCCACTTGTATTATCTTGCAACATGAGTTAATAATAAACTCGACCTAAATAAAACTTGAATGTTTGTAAACGTAATGTATTCATTGTCGCTTTTTTCTTTATATTTAATTTTTCGCATTTAATTTTCGCTTTTGCATGTAAATTAATTCTCCATCTCTACTATTTTTCTTTAACTAAAAATCGAGTTTAGGAATTGTTATTCTCAAATTCGTAACTTTACCCCCGGATCTGAATCTCATGGTTCGTGGTTTGTGCAGTCATTGATTTTGAGTTTATTAATTCTCTTGTAAAAATTAATTGCTGACTCTTTATTTCTTTTATTTTTTTATCTCTTTGATTTTCTTGGTTTTATTTTGAATCTCAGACAATTAATCTGCAAACGGAAAGTTTGAATTTCATTAGTAATTTTCAAGTCTTACTCCAGACTTTCCCCAAGAGTCTTGAGGCCAGAATTGGCAGAATACCTGGCGGTATTCATGCCAGTTCTGTGGCTCCAGTTCTGACTTCCAGCCTCGAGAGTTGTATTCGAGCCCTGGACTGACAGAATACCTGGCGGTATTCTGGCCGGTTATTGTAGACACCGGATTTTGGCACATAAATATATAGCAAATCTATATGAACAAAGCAAAAATAAAGGAGAGGTCGATCGATAAGCCAGTTCAGACTTCTTGATTTTAGCATAGTTTTATATACCGTTCGTGTAATTTTTATTATTCCTCTTTATGTACTTTTAGTTATGTATTTTAGTTAGGAAATTTAAAAAAAAGGGAAGCCAAAGCCAAGCTAGAGACAAGCCACAACAAAGCCAAAACAGTTCCTCGCATGCACTCAACATGCCCAAGTTCGGACGAGCACACATGCACCATTACATGTGAATTTCTTAACCTATTGCATGCATGATCTTTACGTAAGCAATCAAACTTCATTTAGCCATGCAAGCCATGCAAAATCTAAGTAAAGATCACATGCAAAAAGCTTCCAAGAGGTCTCAAGTTCAAGACCACACAACAACATGCATAAAGATTGCAAAGAAGCTCCCACCGTCCAATGTGAACAAGCTGACTTCGAATGCATCTCATTCACACCCTCACCATCCAAGAATACGTGAACCAAGCTCGAGTCAAAGCTCCCCTTTCCCAAGGCCGGTCGGCCTTCATGTCATCCATACGTGGTTCATGAACCACGAGCTGCCGTCCACTCCAAGACACCCCCCCCCTTTGCTGCCTAGTGACTTGTGCATTTGACTGCGACTTGCAAGAGTGGATGAATGTGCATGTATGCATGTATCTTAAGCTCCTCCTAAAGCCTATAAATACCTCCCCTTGATGAAGCTAAACTCACTCAATCATTCACCCATTTCTCCTCCTACACTTTCAATCATCTATTCTCTCATTCTTCTCATCTCTTCACTATTCTACTATACCATATTTTCTATCACCTTTCCACCACTTCCTTACCTCCATAATCTTCTATCCTATCCTCCCTCATCTCCACATATATCTCCCATAAAACCTCCCAAAAACATCACAAAACTATCCTAAAACAACACAAAAAGAGCCTTTCTTCCTATCCTTTTTCCTACCTTTTTCCTTTCCTTCTTCATCACTTTCCTACCATTATTATCTCCATTTCTCCACTTATTTAAGCCCTCTTATCTCCATACTCATCTTCCTTCCATTATCCTTCTATAAAACCCTATAAACTTCACAAAAAGCCTAACCTTTCTACTACCCAAAACACCACAAAAAGAGCCTTCGTAACCATATTTTCGAACCATTAAGCCATCCTCGAGGCACTAACCCTTCAAAGATGCTCTTAAAGAACTACGACTGGCCTGATTCCACCTTGGATACATAGGAAAACCTCTTTGAGGCCCGGCCCGATACTTTTCACTTTAAGGAACATTCGTCTCTGAATAAACTGGTCTTTGAGAGAATAAAAGAAGAGACAGAATAAAAGCTAGTCCGAAAACCCACTTGGGCGGGCTAGGAAAAAGGAGAGAAAACACTAGATTTCTATCACCATTATTAATCCTACATTTTCCATTTTTGTTCTGTCAGACTTGAACATCATTCCATCACCCGTGTTCCAGCCTTAACCCAAGAGATGATGTCTACCTCATTTGACCATCTCTTCAACCTTTCAAGACACCATCATCCTTAAGTGTCTCTTTATCCCCGTGTTTCAGTCTTTTCCTAAGAGATGATGTCTACCCCATTTGACTATCTCTTCACCCTTTCAAGACACCATCATCCCTAACTATCTCTTTATCCCCATGTTCCAACCTTTTCTCAAGGGATGATGTTTATCCCATTTGACCATCTCTCCTTCCTTTTTAAGGCACATTCATGCTTTCAACCTTTCAAGACACCATCATCCTTAAGTGTCTCTTTATCCCCGTGTTTCAGTCTTTTCCCAAGAGATGATGTCTACCCCATTTGACTATCTCTTCACCCTTTCAAGACACCATCATCCCTAACTATCTCTTTATCCCCATGTTCCAACCTTTTCTCAAGGGATGATGTTTATCCCATTTGACCATCTCTCCTTCCTTTTTAAGGCACATTCATGCTTAAGTGTCTCTACATCCCACTCATTAATAATACCTCTCCCATCATCTTTTTCACTAAACACTTTCTAGCCAACCTTTTTTGCCTTTTCATATCAGCTCACCCTTTTAAGGACCTTTTTCAGCTCGATCATTAATGCAAGTATGAGGCTTTATTCTTAATGCCCACTCTCAGCATACATGAGTGTGTCTAACTTCTCAACAAGAGCAAAAGCGGTCCACGTCAGATCAGCGGCTAACTAGCGACATATACAGACTCAGAGATAAGCTACTCTAAACTGGGGGCTCGCGCTACTTCTGTGACATCATTCAAGACATTTTTTGGAGATAAGCTACTCTAAACTGGGGGCTCACTCTACTTTTGTCACCATCGTTCATAGTTTCTGAGAGGGACACCTACTCCCTATTCTACAAGGTTTTGGATCTTCATTCTCCTTGACGTCCTAATAGTGGTCTCGAAAGAAAAGGAATGAAAAAAAAAGAAGAGAAAAAAAAGAAAGAAAAGAAAGAAAAGAAAAAAAGAAAGGAAAAGGAAAAGGAAAAAAGAGAAAAAAAGAAAGAAGAAAAAAAAAAGTAAAGAGAGGCTAACTTGAAAACCCTTTGCGCAAGTTAGACAAAAATAGAGATCGAGACTCACAGCTAAGGACATACCAGATTTGCATCAGTGCAGCACAAGAAGCAATGTCTCCTTCTATTCCATGGTCTTCGTGTATCATACCGTCGGTCTAAATCAGACTGGGGGCTTCCAAATCCCCAAGTTGCTCTCCAAAGCAGGATAGTATCATCAAGAGACTACACCAAACCGGGGGCCTGTCGTACATCAACCTAGGATGGCAAGCAATCATCCACATGGCCATTCAAGAAGCACATCCTTCAGGCCTACCGCCTCCGCCATTATTCCTTGTCCCCTGGACCGGATGTTCTTCATCTTGAATATTCGTGAAATTCCCCACAAATGGCCTTGACCTTTAGGAAATCATTGTATTAGTAAGTGATTGTCTTAGGAAAGCATTGTCTAAAAAAAAGGAGTCATTGTCTTAGGAGATCATTGTCCTAGAAAGTCATTGTCTAAAGAGTCGGGAGGTTACTTGCATATAGAATTGTATGTATAGAATCATAAAGCATCATGTGTACATCTTGTCTAAGCATAATAGGTTTGCATTGCATCCATAAGTCGTGTTAGAGTCACATTGGGTTAGTTTATCATGCATAACGTCCATAGTCGTGCATAAATGACTAAGAGCACGAGTACTTGTATCGAAAAAAAAACAAATGCATTGTTTGAGTAAGAGTCTAGTAGACTAGCTGCATGCACACCTACATATAAAAAAAATGAAAAAAAAACAAAAACAAATAAGTGTCACATCATCATTCCAGAACGCAGCACTGGAGGCTGGTTGAGCCCATATGTCATCTCATTCGGACCGGCCGACATGGTTTTTTTATTACTAAGAGCAAGATTGGAGCAATCTCTAATCCAACTCTAGCAAGTCAAGCTAGCATCCAATCAAGTCATAAATCGATTGTCCGACACGAAGGACAAAATCTTCTTCATCCGCTAGACACGAATGGCGATTGTCCGACACGAAGGACAGACTCATCATCTTCCAAACACGAATGGCGACTGTCCGACACAAAGGACAGAATCTTCAATATCCGCCAGACATGAATGGCGATTGTCCGACATGAAGGACAGATTCCTTATGTGCCAGACCCGAATGGCACCTGTCCGACACGAAGGATAGATTCTTCACATGATTGATACGGATCGGCAACTGGGCGAAATTCAAGAATCCATGTTCCCCCAATAGAATTCCAAACTCATGCAACCATGAGCAAAGAAGATGTTGGCATCTATACGCTTAAAGCAAAATTTAAAGTGTCATTTACTTTAAATTCAACTTATAGTGCTAGAACAAGCAGTAGCATGCAAGTCATTTCAACGACAACATGCTATAAAAATAAGCTTGTGGAGGAAATAAAGCATACCGAGGTGCAAGAGTGAAAGGACGACGCATGCTCATCTTATCGGAAAACCAATTGTACCGGCATGAATTCCCAACTAGGATGTTCCCTTTGTATCGTCTTCCTGGACTACTGGCAGAGAAGCACGTCTGCGTCCTCTTCTCGGAAAATTCATCTTTTTGCGATAAAAATGAAAATACCCAAAAGGCCTTCAAGAAAGAGGGAAGCAGGAGAAGCAGTGAAGAATGTCGTAACTAGAAGCTCCAATTTGTGATCACAAGAGTTAGATTCACACAGCCACATGTCATGCCCTCATTTGCCTAGGCTCAAGTCTGATCGGCCTTGGGGATATCTACCATAATTGCAAGCAAGTTGGTCTCCTACATGACCTGCAAAAGTTGGAGTGAATGCAAAGATTCCTCTCTTCTCTCTAATGTCCGGTCGGCCTAGGAAAGAAGGAGCCATTGTCTTTTCTCCATACTTGTTGCTAAGGGCCCAAATGAATACAAGGATTCCTCTCTTTTCTAGTGTCCGGTCGGCCTAGAGAAAGAAGGAGCCTTTGTCTTTCCTCCATGCTTGTTTCGAAGGGCTCAAGCTTGTACATTTTCAAAGATGAGCATGGCTAAGTGTGCACAATAAGGAGCAGTGGTCTTCTCAAGAATAGAGCACCAAGTTCCAAAATGAGAGCATTCTCCCAATGATCATTCTGACATAATTTGAGGAAAATAAGAGCCATCGACATCGCGATCGATGAAGACTCCTGGAATTGCCACCGAAAATCAAAATCAGAGCCACCAACAGCGATCATAGTAGTCTCAGCAATAAGAGTCGTCACATCAACTTCGACGAAGCCTCAGACATAAGAGCCACTGGCATCGCATCCAGTGAAGTCTCGTCTGCATCAAAAATTCCATCAATCGTCAGAAAGATCAAAAACAAGGTCGCCAATCGACATAAGCCCCCAACATCAGAGCCATCGGCATCATGCCCGATGAAGTCTCTACCCCAGGGCCATCGGCATCACGATCGGTGAGGTTCCTCGGCATTGAATTGCCATCATCATCATCATCATCAAAATCCAAAAACAGGGTAGCCCATCGGCGTAAGTCCCTATCAGCATCAAAGCCACCGGCAGAGTTTCAGTGAAGTCTCAACATCAGGGCCAGAGTTTCGATGCAATCCCTTTGGCCTCCAACGTTGTGTCTGGTTGGTCGGCTTCCAGCCTCGCGTCTGGTTAGTCTGGCATCTGGCCTCGCGTCCAGTTTGTCATTGTCATCATCAGAAAACCCAAAAACAGGGTAGCCCATCGGCGTAAGTCCCCATCAGCATCAGAGCCACCGGCAGAGTTTCGGTGAAGTTTCAACAACCATGGCCATCGGTAGAGTTTCGATGCAGTCCCAATCCCGAGCCACCGGCATGGTTTCGGTGAAGTCTCAATCCCTAGGGCTATCGACATCGCGATCGATGAAGTCCCTCGGCATTAAACATGCCAACAATCATCAACATCGACACCAGGAAAGACTGGAACGACACTGGGAAAGACTTGAAAATCAAAATCAATATCCAAGAGCCATCGGCATCGTGTCCGATTAAGTCTCTCCAACAAGTATAAGGCATCATTCTCGCCTTAGAACACCTATCAGCGCAAGTTCGCTAACCGCGACACAGGACTTAGCTTCCAAGTCTCATCCCACACCTTCAAGTAGGACGCCTTCGGCACCCGAGACCATTTCGAGTAGGACATCATCAAACGCCCGAGATCACTTCAAGTAGGGCGTCATTCTCGCCTGAGATCAGCGTACAATACGCAAAACTAATCAACATTCAAGTAGAGCATCATTCTTGCTTGAGATCATCATCAAATTGGCACATGCCGCCATAACCACGATGCAGGACTCAACTTCCAAACATCACCCCAGGCTTTGCACTCCAAAGTCATATCTCAATCGGTGTCCATCAAATCAATACTACTTTGATGTTCATCCTATCCTCGGACTCAATCAAAGTGGGGGTTCTCTGTAGACACCGGATTTGGCTACATAAATATATAGCAAACCTATATGAACAAAGCAAAAATAAAGAAGGAGAGGTCGATCGATAAGCCAGTTCAGACTTCTTGATTTTAGCATAGTTTTATATATCGTTCGTATAATGTTTATTATTTCCTCTTCATGTACTGAAAGAACCCTAGAGGGAGGGTGAATAGGGTTACTGAAAGATTCTGCACAATTCACAACTAATGAAGGACGTTATGTTCTCAATCTTGTGAGATTGAGAATCACCTCAATAATAAACAGAAATAAACGTAATAAAGGACAAGAGATGTAAATTGAATAACCTCCTTTACTATGTTATGAATCTGATCAACCTAGGATGAATGTCCTTAGGTTTTACACTGGACCAAGCGCCTTTCAAGGACGCTTCTTATTTTTCTGGAAAATTGCACTTCACCAAACAAAGTTTTGGTGAAAACCCAAATCGATCCTAGCACTCTCAAGGACTCGATTTACAGGAGCAAATCACAAATCTAAGTTCGTCTAGATTTTGATTACACTCAACACAATAAATCTCTCTACTCGAAGAAAGAAATTCAAAACAAGAAATCAATTTCTCTGTTTTGCTCACTCGATTTCATCCGTGGAATCGATGCATTTCACAAGTTTGGATCTTTGATTTTATAGAGTCTGATGTGCGAGCCATTTGAAGCTTGATTTGGGTAGATTCTTGCCTTCACTGCGAGTTTCAGCTTCCTTCCATATTTGATTCAATCCAGTTTCCTTTTTGCTTGATTTCCGAAATTGTCTTTAGATCTCCTTTCCATTCTCCCGTTTGATTATTTCCTGCGATTCAGATTGTTATACTTAATTAAGCCAAGAGAATAAGATAAGGAATGAAGATAGATGAGTTTCCAGAAAAAGCTTCCCTGTTCTTGCTTCTGTTTGTCTTTCACTTCAAAATACAACTCCTCTGCTGAATGTCCTCGATATGCTAAATGGTGAACGTCCTTTGGATGTGTTGCCCTAAGGACCTTATGTCTGTGGCAGTGAGGGTTCTACAATCTCCCCGTTTTTAAGTGAAAGACAAAAATATACATATAGGCAGTATATATGTAATTCATAAGAACATTCATGCATCGAGAATAAGGTAGCAAGTAAGAGGAGTTAATCATTACAGACCAACAAGAGTTACGCTGCATAGACCAAGAGTTTCACAGCCTCTTCTCCCCCTTTTTGGCTTTCACCGAAAAGGAAACAGGAGGAATGTTTGGCAAAATAAAATAAAAAAAACTTGTTTGTAATCAAAGCAGCATTAGAGTATTTTATAAAACAGGATCGGAGGGATCAGGGTTGACAGGGTCAGGGGAGGGGGTTTTAGCAGGAGCTGTTGGAGCAGATGGCTGATGTGCTTGGATGACGTCCTTCAGGGCTGCTGTAGCATGGGGCAGATCTTCCTTTATCATACGAAGGGCCTTCACTTCGTCTTTGAGGGTCAGCACTTCCTCTTGGAGGGTGGAAATTTGTCCTTGCAGTGCGTTCTGGACATCCTTGGCTGCAGCAGTAGAGCTGGAGGCTTCAGCCGCTTTGACTTCATCACAATGGAGTCAGGATCCATCTAATTGTTGCTGATACCCAAGAGTGGGGAGAAGGGAAGGACCAATAGTTGGCCGGTTCAAGGAGATTTGGTCACACCCTTCTAGAGGAACTCGACAGGCTTTGAAAATTTTAGTGAGCAGGTTCCCGTAAGGTAGAGGCCCATAGGGTGAACTAGCAGCGCGAATGATGTGGTGAATGACCATTTCACCAAGTTCAGGATGTTTGTTGTTAAGGACGTTCAGAAGGAGAGATGCACAGGCTTCATTGATTGTTTCTTTGTTTGTACCGCGAGGAAGAATTGTACGGACAATGGTGTAGTAAAGAAAACGGGCTTCAGATTTTAGGCCTGTGTACTGGGTGGTTTTTTGTTCAGTAGGTCTAGCAAATTGGCGACGAAGTTCCTGTTTGGGATCGGATGGGAGTGACAAAGGTGGTTTAGTAGGGTCGGGGGTAATGCCTAAGATGTGCTCAATTTGGTTTGGGGGAAGGAAGATGTTAATTCCTGCGACAGAAGTTTGCAGGGTGGCACGAGAGATTTGCATAAAACTGAAGAACAAGAGATTGGTAGATTATCGGTTCACAGGTGAAGAAGGAGGAGCAGCCCAACTCTTTGAAGGCAGTGAACGATGGAAAGATTTGGATCATGGTCTCCAATTCAACGTTCTCATAGCAAAGAATCACTCGATTAGAGAGGTTTTCCATCTTTTGTTCGGTGGAGAGAGCCAGAGTGGTCGATAGGGTTTGTGGAATGGCGACGGCTTCAGATGAGGACGAGTGGGTGGATTCAAGGGGGCCTGAGGTGGACTTACGAGACCGCAGTCTCTTGGCCACACCAGTTAGTGGGGATGGGGCAGGGTTTTTGTGTGCAGGCCTTTTCTTCATGTTGGAGGAATGAGGGTGATAGAGATGGTTGGTGGGGATGAGTGAATGAAAAGTGAGAGGGGTGGGGTCAGTTTAAATAGGCGGATGAAAGGAAGAGGGAGAAGGTCGGATATGGGGAAGGGAAGGGAAATGATGAGGGAGTACGAGTATCGATAAAAGGAAAGAGGGAGGATTGAGTGTGGCAGTTGGGGTTTTTATGGTGATTTGATGGGATATTTAAAAGATTTTGAAATCTGTAATAAGGGAAAGGGAGGGCGGATAAAAAGGAAGGAAAGAAAAAAAACTGACAAAAATAAACAATGATTATTTTAGAAAAGATTTTGAAAATATCAGTTATCCAGAGCAGTTATAGAATGAACTGTCCATATAACTGTTTGCCAGGAGTTTTATGTGGGAATGCTCAATGTGGTTCCAGGACAAGAATGTCAAGGTCCTTTATGAGCAAAAAGAGATTAGAGAACATACCTGGTGGGTGAGGTCCTTTGGCTCCCCCTGGATGGGTGAGCCTTAACTCCCCCTCAACTAGGCACTCGGTTGAAGCATGCCAAGTTCCCTTCTGTTGGTGATGAATTGCTCAGTGGGAAGGGGCTTGGTGAAGTTATCGGCCAGTTGTTGGTGTGTGGGTACAAAGTCCATAGTGATATGGCCCTTGTCCACATGATCTCTGAAAAAATGGTGTCGTACTTCAATATGTTTGGTGCGGGAGTGCTGGACTGGATTTTTGGTAATTTGGATTGCACTTTGATTATCACATCTAATTGGAGTACTGGAGGTTTCGATGCCAAGGTCCTTTATCTGCTGCTTGATCCACAGGAGTTGTGCACAACAAGCACCGACAGAAATGTACTCAGCTTCTGCTGTGGAGAGGGCAACAACATTTTGCTTTTTTGATTGCCAAGTTATAAGTGATAGACCTAGCATTTGACATCCTCCTGAAGTGCTTTCTCGATCTGTTCTGGATCCAGCAAAATCGGCGTCTGAGTATCCAATAAGATGAAGGGAGTTGTTGCTAGGATACCATAGCCCAAGGTCCTTTGTGCCTGCAAGATATTTCAGGATCCTTTTGACAACAATCAAGTGAGATTCTTTAGGGGCACTTTGAAAACGTGCACACACACATACAATAAACATAATGTCTGGACGACTAGCAGTTAGATAGAGAAGAGATCCAATCATACCTCAGTATTGTTTGTCAGAAATGGCCTTACCGTTTTGATCATGATCAAGTTTTAAGGTGGAGGACATTGGGGTGCTACAATGCTTGACATTTTCAAGCCCATATTTCTTTAGGAGTTCTTTGACATACTTGCTCTGATTGATGAAGATGCCATCTTCATGCTGCTTGATTTGCAGGCCAAGGAAGAATCTAAGTTCTCCCACAAGGCTCATTTCAAATTCCTTGCTCATAAGATCAGAGAAGTCCTTTACTAGGATTTCATTAGTAGCACCAAAAATAATGTCATCTACATAAACTTGAATAATAGTGGAGTCCTGACTTGAGGTTTTGATGAACAGTGTTTTGTCTATGAGACCTCTTGTGAATCCATTTTTTAGAAGAAAGGAGCTTAGTCTCTCATACCAAGCCCTGGGAGCTTGTTTTAGCCCGTAAAGGGCCTTCTGAAGTCTGAAGACATGAGTATCTGGATTTTGTTGTTCAAACCCTGGAGGTTGTTCCACATAGATTTCTTCCTTTAGATATCCATTGAGGAAGGCACTTTTTACATCCATTTGATATAGCTTCATGTGAGTTGATGCAGTGTAGGCAAGGAGTATCCGAATGGCCTCTAGTCTTGCAACTGGTGCGAAGGTTTCTTCATAGTCAATGCCTTCTTCTTGGTTGTACCCTTTGGCAACTAGCCTTGCCTTGTTTCTTGTGACAGTGCCATGTTCATCTAATTTTTTGCGGTAGACCCATTTTACACCAATGACTGGATGGTGTTCTGGTCTGAGGAAAAGCTTCCATACTTTGTTGTGCTCAAATTGGTTTAATTCTTCTTGCATAGCTGGGATCCAGTTGTTGTCCTTTAGTGCTTCTTCAGGTCCTTTAGGTTCAATCTGAGAAACAAATGCATGAAAGGCACAAAAGTTTCTAAGAGAGGATCGAGTTCTAATACCTGTTTCTAGACCTGAAAGGAGATTGTCAGCTGGATGAGCAGGTTTGAACCTGAAGGTCCTTGATGACTCCTCGGTGTTCTGCTGTGCAGTATCAGTCATTTGAGGAGTTTCTGTCAGTGAAGGTCCTTGTCCTTCACTTGATGAAGGTCCTTGTCCTTCATTTGCGGAAGGTCCTTATTCTTTATCATGCGGAGGTCCTTGAGTTTCATGTTCCTCATGTTCTGAAGTTGATTGAATGGTGTCATCAGGAGGAGGCTCGTCATTTTGTTGCAGAGGACCTTGCTGAAATATACGAGGGGTGTCCTCGTCATCATCATCTTAAAGAATCTGGAATTTGATGGAGGACCTTTCTGATGAAGAGGTGAAAGTTTCATCGAAGACAACATGAATTTATTCTTCCACCTTTTTGGATGCTTTAATGTAGACTCTGTAGGCCTTGCCAGATAAGGGATATCCTACCAGAATTCCTTCTTCACATCTTGGCTCAAATTTGCTTAAGGCCTTCTTGCCATTGTTATGAACGAAGCATTTGCATCCAATTGCCTTGAGGTGAGCTACATTTGGTTTTTTACCCTTGAACAGCTCATAGGGTGTCTTCTTCATGAAGGATCTTATGGTACATCTGTTGAGAATATAATTTGAAGCATTTATAATTTTAGCCCAAAGAAAAAGGGGTAGATTGTTCTCACAGATGATTGTTCTGGCCATGTTTTCCAGTGTGCGGTTCTTCCGTTCAACCACACCATTCTGTTGTGGTGTCCTTAGGGCAGAGAAATTATGTGTAACCCCTTCTTGATCACAGAATTTTCCAAATTGATCTCGATTATCAAACTCTTTTCCATGATCTGTTCTTATGGACACCAGACTGAGTCCTGTAAGGACCTTGAGTTGCCTGTATAATTTCTCAAACTCTGGGTAAGCCTCTATCTTATCCTTCAAAAATTAAACCCAGGTAAATCTAGAATAATCATCAATAATGACTAGTATGTATGAACGTCCTCCCAGACTTTTGTATGGAATTGGTCCACAGAGGTCCATATGCAACAGTTCTAAACATCTAGAGGTGGTTACTTGAGATACAGGTTTGAAGGAGGTTCTGGTCTGTTTACCTCTAGTACATGCATCACATACTTTGTCACGAATGAAATTTTGAGATGGTAGTCCTCTAACCAGACCTAGGTGTTTTAGCTTTTGAAGGGTTTTCATGCTCACATGTCCCAATCTACGATGCCATAACCAGGTTTCATCTGATGCAACTCTAAGACAGGTGAGGTCATTTGTCATATGCTCACTGAGGTCAATAACATACACATTGTTCATCCGATGACCTTTAAGAACTATTTCATGAGATTCCTTCTCTACAACACATGAGTTCCTATTGAACCAAACTTTATAACCTCTATCACAGAATTGAGAAATGCTTAAAAGATTATACTCTAAACCTTCTACATAATATACATCATTTATACAATTAACTGAATCCTTATCGACCTTGCCGACTCCAAGGATCTCCCCTTGGCTTTTGTCTCCAAACGTTACCTTCCCACCTTTGTTGTTCTTGAGTTCTCTGAATTTGGTTGGATCTCCAGTCATGTGTCTTGAGCATCCGCTGTCCAAATACAAGAGGTCGTTGTGAGCCTTGAGGCATACCTGCACCGAAGGAATTATACCTTTCTTTGGTACAGTCATTTTAAAAGAAGGTTTCTTGTTTTGGTGGTCAGATTGTTTGCCTGACTTCTTTGGTACCCACTTGGTTTTGGTCTTTGGTTTTGTCTTTGGTGTGCTGGTGTTTTTGTGTGAGGGTAAGGACGTTGGCTTGGTTTTTGGTGAACTAGTTTCATCTATGAAGGTTTTTTCGTCATGGCGCAAGATAGAGTGAACTTGGTTTATTTCTTGATTGAGGATGGAGTTTAGCTCAGTTCGGTTTTGAATCATCTCATCTCTCATGCTGATGTTGTCGGTAGTGAGATTCTTTATTATCTCATACTGAGTGGCTATGGTTTTGGAATTGGTTTCAGCGATTCTGGTAAGGTAGTGAACTTTGTCTGTAAGGGTTGCAATATAGTCGAGCAGATTGAGTAATCTTGATTTTAAATTATGCTCAGGAAATTTAAGAAAACGATTAGTGAATACCTCGTCATCATCATCTACTGTTGTTTCTGGAAGGTCCTTTACCATAAGACAAAGATTTACAATTTCCACAGATTCATCCTCACTTTCACCTCCATCACTGTCACTCCACGTAGCAACCATAGCTTTACTGTTGAATCTCTTTCCTTTAAAGTCACTTTGCTCTTTGACTTTCTTTACGTAAGGACATTCTCTGACCAAGTGATATGTGGCACCACAAGCAAAGCATTTGTATTCATTATCATCCTTGGTTTGAATCTTACCTGTGGGTGAAGGTCGTTTGGAGGATGATTCTCTTAGGTGTCCACGGAATCTGGGATTTTTTCTGTATAGTCTCCTGAAACCTTTAGCTAGCATAGCCATGGTTTCTTCATCATATTCCTCTGATTCTTCTTCCGGTTGCTTGGTACTTTTGAGAGCAATGTCCTTGGTCTGATTGCCTTCAAACAGTCGTATCTCGTGTGCAAGGAGCTTTCCAATTAGCTCTTCAAGCTTCAAGGTCTCTAGGTCTTAGGCTTCTTCAATAGCAGTCACCTTTGGTCCCCATTTGTGTTTGGGCAGACACTGAAGGACCTTGTTCACTTGTTCTTCATCTGTATATGTTTTCCCAAGAGACTTGAGATGGTTGGTTATCGCACTGAATCTTTTAAACATTGATTCAATGGAGTCATTCTCGTTCATTTTGAAGCCTTCATACTTTTGAACAAGTATGTTGATCTTGGTCTTTTTCACTTGATTTGTTCCTTCATAGGTCGTGACCAAGTAGTCCCAGATCTGTTTTGCTGTATCAAGATTAGACACTCTTTCAAATTCATTAGAATTAAGACTGCAAATTAAAAGATAATGTGCATGAGTATTTTTCTTTGCTCCCTCTTTTTCTTGAGGTGTATACTCAGCTCTTGGTTTGTCACTTATTGTTCCATCTTCAGCAGTCTTCTGGGGAGTAGGATAATTTCCTTTGGTGACTACGTCCAAAATGTCCTCATCTTGATTTCTCAAGAAGATCTCCATTTGGCGCTTCCAAATTCTGTAGTTGTCACCTGTCAGCAAAGGTGATATGTTCCACGAACGTCCTTGACTTAAGTCACCCATGTTGTGATCTCCCATGATCTTTGCCAAAGAGCGATTAGTCTCTGAATTTTTAGTGGACCAGGCTCTGATACCAATTGAAAGAACCCTAGAGGGGGGGTGAATAGGGTTACTGAAAATTTCTGCACAATTCACAACTGATGAAGGACGTTATGTTCTCAATCTTGTGAGATTGAGAATCACCTCAATAATAAACAAAAATAAACGTAATAAAGGACAGGAGATGTAAATTGAATAACCTCCTTTACTATGTTATGAATCTGATCAACCTAGGATGAATGTCTTTAGGTTTTACACTGGACCAAGCGCCTTTCAAGGACGCTTCTTATTTTTCTGGAAAAATGCACTTCACCAAACACAGTTTTAGTGAAAACCCAAATCGAACCTAGCACTCTCAAGGACTCGATTTACAGGAGCAAATCACAAATCTAAGTCCGTCTAGATTTTGATTACACTCAACACAATAAATCTCTCACACGCTTATCTCTCTACTCGAAGAAAGAAATTCAAAACAAGAAATCAATTTCTCTGTTTTGCTCACTCGATTTCATCCGTGGAATCGATGCATTTCACAAGTTTGGATCTTCGATTTTATAGAGTCTTATGTGCGAGCCATTTGAAGCTTGATCTGGGTAGATTCTTGCCTTCTCTGCGAGTTCCAGCTTCCTTCCATATTTGATTCAATCCTGTTTCCTTTTTGCTTGATTTCCGGAATTGTCTTCATATCTCCTTTCCATTCTCCCGTTTGATTGTTTCCTGCGATTCACATTGTTATACTTAATTAAGCCAAGAGAATAAGATAAGGAATGAAGATAGATGAGTTTCCAGGAAAAGCTTCCCTGTTCTTGCTTCTGTTTGTCTTTCACTTCAAAATACAATTCCTCTGTTGAATGTCCTCGATATGCTAGATGGTGAACATCCTTTGGATGTATTGCCCTAAAGACCTTATGTCTGTGACAGTGAGGGTTCTACATGTACTTTTAGTTATGTACTTTAGTTAGGAAATTAGAAAATAAGGGAAGCCAAAGCCAAGCCAGAGACAGCCACAACCAAGCCAAAACAGTTCCTCGCATGCACTCAACATGTCCAAGTTCGGAAAAGCACACATGCACCATTACATGTGAATTTCCTAGCCTATTGCATGCATGATCTTTACGTAAGCAATCAAGCTTAATTTTATCCATGCAAGCCATGCAAAATCTAAGTAAAGATCACATGCAAAAAGCTTCCGAGAGGTCTCAAGTTCAAGACCTCATAACAACATGCATAAAGATTGCAAATAAGCTCTCATCGTCCAATGTGAACAAGCTGACTTCGAATCTCATTCACACCCTCACTATCCAAGAATACGTGAACCAAGATCGAGCCAAAGCTCCCCTTTCCCAAGGACGGTCGGCCTTCATCTCATCCACACGTGGTTCATGCAACCACGAGCTGTCGTCCGCTCCAAGACACCCCCCTTTTGCTGCCTAGTGACTTGTGCATTTGACTACGACTTGCAAGAGTGGATGAATGTGCGCGTATGCATGTATCTTAAGCTCCTCATAAAGCCTAAAAATACATCCCCTTGATGAAGCCAAACTCACTCAATCATTCACCCATTTCTCCTCCTACACTTTCATTCATTCATTCTCTCATTCCTCTCATCTCTCTAATCTCTATTCTACTATCATCATTCTACCATTTTTTCTATCACCTTTCCGCCACTTTCTTACCTCCATAATCTCCTATCCTATGCTCCCTCATCTCCCCATAAATATCCCATAAAACCTCCCAAAAACATCACAAAACTATCCTAAAACAACACAAAAAGAGTCTTTCTTCCTATCATTTTTCCTACCTTTTTCCTATCCTTCTTCATCACTTTCCTACCATTATTATCTCCATTTCTCCACTTATTTAAGCCCTCTTATCTCCATACTCATCTTCCTTCCATTATCCTTCCATAAAACCCTAAAAACTCCACAAAAAGTCTAACCTTTCTACTACCCAAAGCACCACAAAAAGAGCCTTTTCCTACCACTTTTCTTATCCCTTTTCCATACTTTTCTCTGTCCACTTTTGGCACCATTTTGGCATAGTCAAGAGGAGTATTCAAGGCGTCCAAAGGCTATTACAACAAAGGCTTGGCAAGGCTTCCCTTCAAAAGGTATAATGTAAGCTCTTAAGTGTTCTTTCCTTATGTAAATAAATTGTTGTATATGATGTATCTTCCTTTCTTTTATTCTTTTGCATGTTCCATGAAATAATTCTATAAAGTTCTTATTTATCTCCATTCCAAATGTTATCAAAAGCACATTTTAAACTTTTAGTAGTCTTTCCTTTTGTGAGAGGCGAACTCTTAAAGTTTACTTTTCGAGTTTGTAGCCCTACCCCCGGATCCATTCTTGGGTTTCGCAGGCGGAGTCTTTATTTATTTTCTCTTTAGTTTTTCTTGGCTTTTCCCTTAAAAAGTCGGGTGGCGACTCCCATTTCGAACCAAAACACATCGAGGATTGCATAAACTATGGTTAATATGGTTTTACAATGTATCGATGCAACCTTAGGGTTTCTTTCTTATATTTCTAAATAATATTTGCATAAATCGCTTTCTTCCAAGCCTAACATTTGAATGAGCAAATTGGGTTAAATTTAGAAGAGTTTGGAACAAGTGGATGTTCACTCTTAAAGGTTTAATTCAATGACTCATAAAATGCATAAGTAAAGGGAAAGTGGTTTTACAAAATATTATTCATGAAATGTATCATTGATTTCCTTAAAGAGTTTTCAAAGGTTAAACCCCAGCACAAATCACCGAATCACATCCCAATCCACGTGGACGTTCGGAAGCCCGAATGTCGTGGAAAAATGTCCACTGTTATGTGGCTCGAATCTTGACTCCCAGGTTCAGAGTCATTCCCAGGCCAGGATTGGTAGAATACCTGGCGGTATTTATGCCTATTATGTGGCTTCGGTTCTGACTTCCAGCCTCGGGAGTCGTGCCCGAGCCCTAGACTAGCAGAATACCTGGCGGTATTCTGGCCAGTTCTGTGGTTCGGATCCTGACTACTAGGTCCGGAAGTCATTCCCGGACCACAGTCTGACAGAATACCCCGCCAGGTATTCAAACAGCCCCGGGTCTGATTTCGAGCCTCCTTGTTTTATCCCTTTTCTCGCCTTCTTTTTTTTTATATTCTTTGAGTAAATGAAGTTCAAAAGTATTAAATAAAATTTTGAAATTTTGATTGAGGAATAATTATTTAGTGGGATATTCGATCAAATCCCCTCAAAGAAAAGACACCCCTTTCGACTCGTCGCGTGGGACACCATGGAGTTTTTTCCCAGGTCCTACATTGTGATTTGAGATTAGTCTGAGAAGTATTGAAAGGTTAATTTGAATAATCTGACTATCAAATTTTCTCCTAATTTTGCGAAATTTGAGAAAAGACTAGTAAACTAGGGAATCACTTTGATAATCGAATAATTTGAGACCTTAACTTTGATTAACTTGAGGAGCATACGAAAGTTGTTTGTTAGGTTAATTAGGGTAATTCTATTAAGCATCGAAAGAGCGATAGAATTCTTATGGTTATCGATTCTTGATTCGATTGAAAGAATAATTGCACAAACTAGGTTTTAATAGTCAAACTCGTTGCTATGAAAACAATTCCTTAGAAGTTTTCTTCCTTGATTTAATTCAGATTAATTTTCCTGCTTTATTAGTCTTAATTAGTTACTAAAAGCTTCCAAAGAGTAAAACTCTTTTAGCTTAGCAATTAAGTAGAGGGCTAGTTCACTGTGTTGCTAGATTGAGTCCCTGTAGGATCGACCTAGAGGTGCTACATCGTACCCGTGCGCTTGCGGCCCTGTCACCAGGCTGGTGTCTTGGGCCGAAGCCGCGGTCCATTTTCAAATTTTATTTCTTTGATTTTTTTTATGATATTCTTGCCTTTATGATTTTCATTTTTGCTTTCATCTGGTTTTTGACCTCCATGTGGACTGTTCTATCGTATTTTGACATCTTACCTGATAAAAGATTTAATGTACAAAATGCTAACTAATTATTACAAGTTTGAGTGTACCAAATTCAGTGTCTACAAATAGCCCCCACTTAGATCGGGTTTGAAGAACAATGATCAAAGTAGTTTGATATTTACAATCTAGATTGTCTTGGTACATTTGATCATGATCTTCTTCTCTTCGTGCCATCATATGGCCCGTTAAGTGCGATACTTAACAGTTTAGTGGGGATCTTCACTCAATGCAGATGAATTTGGCCTATTGTTTGCACCCATAGCCAGGTGTGACTTACATAACTTGTGCCAGTGAAGTGGCTATGTCGTACAAAGCCCGACATATGGGCACAGTAGTTTCCTCCTGGGTCGTGAATGTAGCCTTGGACGAAATAAGGGTGTAAACACAAATTTTCGGGTAAAATAAATAAACACAAGAAATTAGTGAACAAATATAATATATTAAATTCAAAGGATTTTGGGTACAATCTCTGTGCATTTGTTACAAAATAAAATGTAACTCCTCTGATTCGATCTCCTTGAATGAACTTGAATGAGTCTTGAATGAATATGGTTTTGGATGAATGTGATCTTGGATGAATATAGTCTTGGATGAATGTGGTCTTGAACGAGGGTCGTAGAGACTTGATCCCGATCAAGAGGAAGTGGTTTGATCTCCCACGAATGGACGGCACGAGCTTAAGCTTTGTTGTGCTTCTTGTCTTCGAGAGAGAGAGTATGAGAGTTTTTGAGTCTTCTTTTGATGTTTTTCTAACTTCCTTGAAATGAAGGAGGACAGTCTCTATTTATAGAGAACATCGGCTAGCCAATGGGCCCATTTATCTCCTTTTAAAAAAAGGACAAATATTTATGTGTCATTCATGACACGTGGCATAATTAAATTGGCCAAAATATAATATCATTTAATTTATAATTAAATGATCCACCATAATTAATTTGACACATGGCGGATTATAATTGACCGAATTAAAATTATTTTAATTTCCACATGGCGAGTCATAATTAGCTGACAAATTTTTGCTTTCTACAAATGCCCCCTCGAGAGTCGGTCGCGCTTACAACTTGGTAGTAATGGTCGCGGTTGGGTCTCGAAACATGAGTGGAACACTTGCATCGTTGACTTTGTATGCAGTACCCAGGTCAATTTTGACTTGATAGGCAGTGAAAGTTTTCTTGAAATCATTCTTCCAAATTCCGTAATATTTGATGGATAAGATTGAACGAACTGCAACTTGGACAAAATCTCACCATAGGCGGAAATAGAATGAAGGTGAAATTACATAGTGCATTAATTAGGCAGCACAAATGATCCATTTGTGGAAGATTTTCCATATTAAGCTGGATAATATTCTTACCCCAATCGAGGCCTTCACCATATGGAAATAATCACAATTCTCCAAGATCGTAGACACAAATGATCCTCTCTCCATTATTTTATATACATGTGATTGAGGACAAGAAGAGCACACAACCTCCTTCCCCCATTGAAATGTATTCCCAGTCCAGCGAAGAATCCATTTTGTATAATTTGATATACCGATGTGTTTGAATGAATCACGGCCCGACGAAACTGCTCGAACTACTTGAGCTACTACTCGCACCACCTCCTACTGCTGCTGCCGCTAATCATCCTTCTCAATCTCCAATGGTGGGAAGTTGTTGACTAGCATTTCATCTCCAATGTCAATGTCCTCTTCTCTAACATCCCCTCCTCCGCCTTTCCTTGCCTATAATATTCTGTTCGGGCAAGCTCTGCACAAGCTCCCAACGTCCTCCATAGTCATCATCAGCAATCCATTAATGGGTAATGAAATGGGGACTTCAAGAACACAACCAAGCATATGATTCTGAACAACAATTATATTGGTACCTTCAAAGTTAGGAGCCCCACGTGGTGAATGGCCAATTGTTTTCTCAACTTTGATTATGATTCACAAAAATCCTCTTCTTGCCTTTTTTATTATTTTTATTTTTATTTTTTTTGGTTTTGTGCAGGTACCCTTTTGCATTTTTACAAGAACCCAACATTTCAACATTTGGTCAATTTCATAATAATTCCACGGAGAAATTTCCAAATTTGCGGCAAGTCATCTTTAATATCTCCAACCAAAAGTGAAGACAGATTTTGACATTCAGAACACAAAACAATGACCTATGAGTATGCTCCCATAGTCAGAAACATCAATTCGGCCCGTCTTGAGTATGTCTTGGCGATCTGAAGACAAGCGTTGATCTTTGATTGTCCTCCTCAGTTGAGGACATCAATTCGGCCCGTCTTGAGCATGTCTTGGCGATCTGAAGACAAGCGTTGATCTTTGATTGTCCTCCTCAGTTGAGGACATCAATTCGGCTCGTCTTGAGCATGTATTGACGATCTGAAGACAAGCGGTGACCTTTGATTGTCCTCCTCAGTTGAGGACATCAATTCGGCTCGTTTTGAGCATGTATTGGCTACCAGAAGACAAGCGGTGACCTTTGATTGTCCTCCTTAGTTGTCGACATCAATTCGGTCCGTCTTGAGCATGTATTGGCGACCAGAAGACAAGCGGTGACCTTTGATTGTCCTCCTCAGGTGGGACATCAATTTGGCCCGTCTTGAGCATGTATTGACGATCAGAAGACAAGCCGTGACCTTTGATTGTCCTCCTCAGTTATGGACATCAATTCGGTCCGTCTTGGATAATATCACTAATAATCGGAAGACAACTTATCCGCATGAGTATGTATCACGCCTTTGAACACTTGATTCTCTTGATCTTTGATGCCTCGAACATCTCGACCTTAGAAATTCAACATTCTTTAATGACTTGAATCTTGGACTTTGTTGACTTGGGAGTCTCAAACTTGAAAATCTTGACTTTTGACTTTGGAGTATTTTAACTTTGAGGACTTGAGAACCTTTGATTTAAATTTCTTTAGTTTTGACTTGAAAATCTTTAATTTTGTTGGCTTGTGAGTCTTTGACTTGAAAGTCTTGAATTTGGACTTGTGAGTTTTTGGTATTGAAGACTTGGGAGTCTTGGTTTATGACTTGGGAGTCTTTGACTTGAAATTCTTGAACTTCAACTTGATTAGTCTTCAATTTTGATGACTTGTGAGTCTTGATTTTGGATGACTTGAAAGTCTTGAATTTTTTACTTGTGAGTCTTGATTTGGATGACTTGAAAGTCTTGAATTTTTTGACTTGTTAGTCTTGATTTGAATGACTTAAAAGTCATAATTTTTTCACTTGCGAGTCTTGATTTGATGACTTGGAAGTCTTGAATTTTTTGACTTGTGAGTGTTGATTTGGATGACTCGGAAGTCTTGAATTTTTTACTTGTGAGTCTTTTTTTTTTACTTGACTTGAGAACTTGCAATGAGTTCAATCAGATTCATCGCTTTCGCCTTCATCGAACACGACCTTGCCTTCATTCTTAAGCCTCATCACAAGCTCCTTAAAAGTTAAACACTTCTCCAATGGATGACCAATGATCCTATGGTACTTGCAGTATTTGGGGTCATTGATTCTTCCAACTTCATTTGGACGCTTCGACTCTGGAAGTTTAATAATACCTTTTTCAAGAAGTTTATCAAGTATTTCGGGTGTATCACCGTCGGAAAAAGGATATTCTTTCTCTTCAAAAATCATGGATGAAGGAATTCATTTTGACATGCCCCCGAGTGAAGTTTGCTTCTCCTTGATACTTGGTCTTCTTGCATCACGTTTGAAAATTGTGAGCTCCATGTCATATGCTCGCGTTGCCAAGGCTTGAAAAGTTGTTGGCTTACTCATATGTAAAACATAAAGCAGATCCCATTCCATGCCTTGTATACACATCTCGACTACGGAGGCTTCAGACAATCGATCTTTACACTCAAGGCTGAGTGACCTCCAACGATTGATATAGTCCAAAACTGGCTCCCGGTACCACTGCTTCGTGTTTGTCAATTCCGTCACACTTACGGCGCGTTAGGTGCTGTAAAATCGATTTAGGAACTGTTGCTCCATTTCTCCCCAACTGTCGATGGACTCCGGCTCCAAGTCCATATACCAATCAAAGGCGATTCCTCTAAGGGTTCTAACGAACTGCTTGACAAGTCGATCACCCTCAATCCCAGCATTATTGCAAGTCTCAATGAAATGAGCTATATGCTGCTTAGGATTCCCTTTACCATCGAAGTGAGTGAATTTTGGCGGTTGATAGTCGTAAGGCATGCGAAGTGCATCAATCCTCTTTGAGAAAGGCTTCATGTACAATTGAGTTTTACGCGAGCCTCCCTCGATCTGAGCTTTTATCGCATTGGCTACTAGTTTTTGGATCTGCTCCACAGACAATGAGCCCGAGCCAGAACCTCTTTCATATTTCTCTTCTTTGTCGGAGTCTTCGTGATTGGATCCTCGGTCGGAATCTTCATCACCCGAACCTTCGTCGAATTTACTAGCGGGTCGCTTTTTTAATTTCTTTGTCAATTTCTTGATCCCCTGATCTTGTCGCTTAGCATGCTCAGTCTTTTCCTCGCTTTCTTTCTCAAGTCTTGCCAGTGTGGCCTTCATAGTCTTGAATTCTTCTTCATAGTTAATAGCATATGTGACCATAACAGGCATAGTAACGGTGTCGACAGAGTCACTATCAGAATCGGAGGAGAGCGGATCCCTTAGAGATTTTGGCGTTTCCTCTCGATCTTCATAGTCTTCATCCTCTTCACTCAATGGTTGATGACAGATTTCATACATCCATTGAGCGACTATCTTCTTCGAACCAGCGACTTGATTGGAAGTAATTTGGATTGCCCCCGGAGAGTTGGAGCCAAAGATTTGCAATGGGGCACTCACATCAACTTGTTTCTTGGCCTCAATAGCAGTGATCTTGGTAATCCTTCTAGTGATTACTCCACAGGATGTCATACTAGTTGTTGATCCTTGTGACTTGGATTGAGCAACTTTGTTTGAAGCACAAGAGATATTGTTCTTGGGCGCCATCTTCTCTGGATGAGGAGAACTTCGTTCTTGGAGAAAGAGATGAGAGGTAGAGATGTGCCCACCGAGCGTGCCAAAATTTGTAAACACAAATTTCGGGGTAAAATAAATAAACACAAGAATTAGTAAACAAATATAATATATTAAATTCAAAGGATTTTGGGTACAATCTCTGTGTATTTATTACAAAATAAAATATAACTCCTCTGATTCGATCTCCTTGAATGAACTTGAAAGAGTCTTGAATGAATGTGGTTTTGGATGAATGTGATCTTGGATGAATATAATCTTGGATGAATGTGGTCTTCAACAATGGTCGTAGAGACTTGATCCCGATCAAGAGGAAGTGGTTTGATCTCCCGCGAATGGACGACACAAGCTTAAGCTTTGTTGTGCTTCTTGTCTTCGAGAGAGAGAGTATGAGAGTTTTTGAGTCTTCCTTTGATATTTTTCTAACTCCCTTGAAATGAAGGAGGACGGTCTCTATTTATAGAGAACATCGGCTAGCCTTTGGACCCATTTATCTCCTTTTAAAAAAAGGACAAATATTTATGTGTCATCCATGACATGTGTCATAATTTAATTGACCAAAATATAATATCATTTAATTTATAATTAAAGGATCCACCATAATTAATTTGACACATGGCGGATTATAATTGACCGAATTAAAATTATTTTAATTTCCACATGGCGAGTCATAATTGGCTGACAAATTTTTTCTTTCTACAAAGGGATCCCTTAGAAATGTGTTGTGAGCTTTTAGATTGTCAGGGGAAAAAAACTGAGTGTCTCAATATTCATAGTCCGGAGTGTGGGCATTTTAATCAACGATAGTAGCGGAAAGTCTAAGGGCATCTCAATTCACAACGACGGCTAAAAGTGCCTGATAAATTTATAAATTTTGGGGGCAAAAGTATAATATTTATTTCACATATGTCATTTATCTCGCCATGATATCTTTCCTGATAAGTACAAATTTTATCAGTGTCAACTGAACTTGAGTATCATTTTGATCTAAATTGGATCGAAAATCAACAAATGGGACGAAAATAGGGGACAATGGGTGGCCCAGGCATGCAAAACGAGCGGTGCAGAGCGTTTCAAGCCTAACTGATAAGACCAAATGTTGCACAATGTTCAGGCTTGTCAGCTCATCGGCCTAGGTGCGCTGCACACCATTCATTTTTCGGCCTAAACTTTTTTCATTATAAATAGTTTGTGATGCTCATTTCCTTCACATCTTCTGTTTTTTCTCCTTCAAGTTCTCCCTCTACAAATTGTTTAGTGTAGTGCCTGAGAAGTAATGGCTCAAGGAAGATAACCTCTTCATATTTCATATTGTGTTATGGAAGTTAATTCATCCTTTTACCTGCAAAGAATGGCATGGTGACGGCGAATTTGACCCCAATGAACTCTTGTGGCATCCTGAACAACATATTTTCCCTGTGTGATGGGAGAAACCCGTACATTTCTAATTTATTTTTGTTAATATTTTTGTTTCATGTATGTGCATGACATTGGTTCATTCATTCACGATAAAAAAATATTTTATTTTCGCCCCAAAGGTAGCACTCAGCATGTGATGAAATAAATCATCCTTGTGTCTAGGTTTGGGAGAACCTTGCATTACAAAGCATTGGGTTGCCTCCTTTTTTAGGAGTTTTACTTTTCTCTTTTCTTTCTAACTGTTCCGGGGTATGTTTAGACTATTGCAACTTAAGGGGAGCTACTTAAATCATGTGGATTCGCTCAATACCTGATCAAATTGATGCATCTGCAATCTCCTTCTTCCAGTTAGGTGTTGGGGAATCACGGGGTTTGCCCTATTCTACTATGCCCTTGAGGTTATGAAACGTGGTCGACACACGTTAGAGTGCGTATAGTAGGGGAAATGTTTTGGAATACAACCAATACCTTTCATTTTCACTTTGGTGAATTAGCATTAACTCCTAAGGATTTCTGCTTGATCACTGACCTAGACTTTGGCCGCAGGGACCACCTCATGTATTTTGATGCCTTAGCGAATGGGTGAGTGGAGTATTTAATGCAGCCCTTTGACCATATTGTGACGAAGAGGATTAAGAGCGGTCGAGCTATTAACCTTTCTATGTTGGCCGTGTTTTTTGAAGACGATCGAAGTTATAATGCCTTATGTCCTGAGCAACGGGTGGGTCTTCTTTTAGTGTATTCTTGTGCTACACCCTTCTATACCCATGGTGTGAGAGAATCTTGTCATCCTGCAATCCTGCCCCGTGTTAGGTACCTCAAATGGGGTGAGGCTAGTCACACAACCTTGATTCGGGGCTCGCGCTTAGGGGTCAAGATAATTGGACTAGGGACGGATTAATGCCATGCCTATCAGTGGGCTTCACAAAGTTTTGGAGGTAATTTCTTGTAATTGCTACACATGTTAATACATGTAGGATGTGTTTGACTTGTTCTTCCTGAAGATATTTTTTTCTAGGTAGGATGCAATTATTAGATTCAGAAATTTATTCGGGTGTAATTTTGATATATGATGGACCAAAATTATGCTAGACAAAGAAAGGCTTGGAACAATGCAAATGGGATGAAAGGGTCGGTGTCGGAGGGGCCTAAGCCCACAAACCGGCCGAAACGCTGCGCGATCAAGGGGGCGTGTAACAACCCGCCCTAAACCATTCTTATTTAAATCTCTTAATCGTATTAATTAACTAATTTGTGCCTAAAATTTTCTTTTTCTTTTTCTTTTTAACCCAGTGGGTGTTTTGCAGGACTTGAACAGTGCAACGATCGTCAACAGATTAGTTTAATTTTCTTTTCGGTACCGATAATTTTTTTTTCGGTGATTCTGATCGTACATGAATTCGTTTACCGAGACCGATGTACTGGGTCCTTCTTTATCCGAATTATTTTAGGATTATAAATATGAGAAATTTCAGGGAGGTGCATGAGTATATTTAGTTGGGTTTTCGATAATATTTTTTCGGTTTAAGAACTTTCGGTAAATTGGGAAATTAGGGAGATATAAATATAAGAGGGGAGAATTAAAATGGATAGATTTGATTGTTTTGGGCCATGTGGCTGGCTATCAAGAAGAAAAGGGAGGAAGGGCCTTTTTTTGGGCCTATATTATGAAGATGTGTATATATATATATATATATATATGTTATTAGAGGGGTTATTTTTCAATATAATTCACATTCATTCAAACTCCCTCATCTCACTTCTTCGTCTCCCACCTCCACGCCAGAACCAGCCCCTCCCCACCTGCCCTGCTGCTGCCGCCACCAGCCAGCCACCGTCGGAGCATTTTCTGGTCATTTTTACGGCCACCACGCCACACCCCCATCACCATCTTCCCTCATTTCTTCCTCCTTTATTAAGAGTAATGTATTTCCTCTTCTCTCCTCTTGTTTTCTTCATGAGAATCATGGGTATACTTTAATTATTTGAGGTCTTTATGCCATTTTCAGAAGTGTAATTCAAGGTTCTAGTGTTCAACAAGGGAAGTGTAAAGAACTCAAACTTCAAAGGAAGGAATTGGGTAAGTCAATTCAAGTTCTTGTTGTCTTAGTGCTTTTCTAGTGAATTCATTGCAAATAATGGCCATGCATGTGAATTTTATGGACATAGATGAGTAAATTCTGGGTATTCAATTCTGGAAAATAAGGGCTTATGCTTAAGATGTATTTTTGGGATGAAATTAGGGTGAGATTACTTCATATAAATTGCATGCAAGGCTAAATTAGGATTATGTGTGAATCTGGATGCAATCTGGAAATTCCAGAAAATGTAAAGTGTGAGTTCGACTCAATTTATGGCATGAGTGTGTAGCCTAAGATGTTAGCTAACCCCCGGCTTTTGAATTTTGGGATTTCGATGTGTATATTGAGAGTTATGGCCAATTTTGTAAAACTGTGCAAATTAATACGTTTTCTGTTGTCAGTTTAAAGATGGCTGATTTTCGAATTGTTAGAGATTTATTTTTATTAAGAGTTGACATGAAAGGTTTAGAGGACATCTTGAGCTTTCCGGGAAGGTATAATATGTGTCCATACGATATCGGGAGAGAGAGATATGAGGTTTTTATTGAAGGGCTGAAATCTGGGTTCTGCCCAGAACTTTAATCATGTGTTCTGACTTAATGGCTATGGTTCGCCTCCTTAGGTTGTTTTACTCAATTTGTGGTCAACATAAGACTTGAAGTTTGTTCTGTAAGCTTTCCGAATTGGGAGTTTAGGCCTTCATTGAACATCGGGAGTGAGATTTATGAGTCTCCGATTGTTGGTTGGTAATCTAAGTTGCCCCAGAAAAGGTTATGTGACTACCCATCTTTATGACCTAAATTCCGACTTATTCCCATGATCAAATTAGTGGGTGGTCTAAATAAAAGTTGTAGTATGTGAACCAAGCTTTCCAAAAAGTCCTCTTATGTGAGATTTCGATAAGTGGAGTTCGAGATATGATTTTCCGAATAATTGAGGTTTAAATGGTTATAACGTTTGGGCGACTTGCAAAGACAATAGTATTTACCATTCTTAGCCATGTTTCTAGTCTTTATGGTCAACTTCAAAGTTGAGGTTTATGTTCTAAGCTTCCCGAAAAGTCTTTTTATGCCTTGGTCCGATAGCCGCAGATTGGAATAGGACTTTAGGAGTACGCCTTAAGGAGCGAGTTCATTATTAATGTTTATAGGAATTTTCCCAAGTTATTTCCTTCATGGTTCTACCTAGTTTAAATCCTAATTCAGGATCTTTTATCTTTTTTAAGTTCCCGCAAGAGATCGGTTGCACCACCGTTCAAGTCCTTGCTTGTGTCGGACGTATTTCAAGTTTTCAGGTACGCAAATTGTCTAATCCTTCATCCTAACTCCAATATCTATTATTTATATTTCAAGTCATGACTAATGATCTATGTTTCATGTTTTAAGTGGTCCCGCCCCATTTATTCTGGCTAGTCACGTGAAGTGCTAGCCCCATTCTTAAATGCTCCTGATCAGAGTGTCCTAATGACCTGGCCAGTGTCGACTGTTTATCAGTCACCCAATCCAAACTTAGATCGGTTTGGACATGCGCGTGTGTGAAGTGCTTAGCATTGATCGTAAGAGATACCACTCATCTATTTATCGCAAGATACATTTATTCTACTTATATATACATATATATATTCAACAATTTATTTCATTTTCCTTTCCCGTTTTCGAAAAGTTTTAACGGGCCATCAAGAAAGTTGTTGTGAAATGCATTTTACTTATTAGAGGTTTGTGTACTGAGTGTTTCCCCCACTCATTTGCGAATGTTTTAATGTTTTTTTTAGGCGGCCCGATCACTCAAGTCAAGCGAGATCAAGTGGAGTGATTCTCCTAATCAAGTAAAGGAGGTAGTGATGCTCTTCGGAGTGGGTTTCAATGGGTGAGATGGAATCTAGGAACCAAGTATGATAATTGATGTATAAGTGTATGAGTGTTTAGTTGTTGTCCAACTTTATGTTTGTATGGTGGTTTGTGTAATTGCGATCTTGGAGTTTGAGTTGTTGTTGTTGTCTGGTGGTTGCCTTGTCCGTTGTTGGACGGCGGTAATACCCCTTTCCTTAATTTCCGCTGCGCTAATCACAGGTTTACTAGCAGATTTAGGTAAATTGTGTGATTATGGGATTTGGGGTGTTACAGGGCGTGTCTCCTTGATTTATTATTGTAAGCTTGTGTTGGAAGTACTCAATGAGAGCCGAGATTATCAACCACATTGTACTTCTTAAATGAGCAAGAAGTGAATCGATTTAAATCCTAAGTGAAGAGAAGTTTGAGTTCGGTGACGTAGCCCTGGTCGGAAGGGTGAACATCAACTAAATCCTTGTGTGTTATCTTCTTTATTTTTCATCATTTACATTTTGATTTTACGCCTTGACATTGGCCACGCCAACGACCTTGACTGACATGTTTGTTAAGTGTTGTAGTCCTTGACCCCTTCCACTAGTCTTTTCAAGTGGCTTGGGGCTTAGGAGGATAAGACGAATGGGGTCAATATAACTTTTCAATACAAACTAGCTTGAAAAATTTTAAATAACGAGCAACATATGTGGACATAAATAATGAGGAGAAAATATTTAAAGAAGCATGTGTTCTTTGATTGTCAAAGTAAGAACCAAGACTCTCATTTGTTGAAAAATATTTTTGGAATCGGACCCAAAGCTAAGTCAATTGATCTAAGATCAAAGCATTTTTATTAGAACAGGCAATTCTTAGGAAAAACAATCAGATTTTGGAAAGATAATTGGTTAGAAAGCCGTGAGTTATTAGATGTAATGAATTTGGAAGCCTCTTCCCTAGAAAATAAGGATATCAAAGTATGAGATTTTATTAGAAATCTTGGGACTTCCCAAATTGAAGTCAATTTATCTATGATCAAAGCATTTTTAAGAAAATAATTGGTATTTTGATTCTCCTATTTGATTGCCAAGTTGAAATATGTTAGGGAATCATGTGCTCTGGTGCCTTTACCACAAAAGTAGCAACTAGATTAGCACAAGATTGCTTTAAGTGAGCATAAAAATGAGAATATAGGTGGATTTGGAGATTTGACCTTCCTCCAAAGATCAAAATCTTCCTTTCGTAAGGCCTACATGATGCTCTTCCCATTAGGGGAAACCTACTTCCTGAGAGGGATTGCTCTAGATAAATGTGTCCTCTGTGTCAAGAAGACAACATTAGATCACATCTATAGGATTGTCCTATTGCTAAACACACTTGGAACTTACTGTACTAACATAATTGGATAAAACCCACAACATTAGCATGCCCAAACTCCCTTTTTGAAAACCGACCTTTACTCCACCGAAAAATAATCTCCTAATAAGGAGAATAGCTTGAGAAGTACTTTGGTTCTATGGTTTATTTGATAAAGTCAACATGAAGTAGTCTTAAGGAATAAAATTTTACATTCACTAGGCATTCTTTTCTAGGCAATGAAGAAAGAAGCGGAGTGGAAAATGCATAACTCTCCGTATGGAGGCTAGGTATAAGACTCAGCAGTGTTCGACTTCACATTGCAATTTCTTAGGTGCTCTAGGAGCGACGATGACCCATTAACATGATTTGTCTGCTCACTCATAAAATCAAGATTTAGTGAGGTGACAAACACCATCAAAGGGATTACTCAAACTCAACTTCAATGGATCCCTAAACAATCAATCAGTGACCGAGGGGGGTTCCTTTTTTGAGATAGGCTAAGCGCTATAATCAAAGCTAGGACAGAATCTTACATAAACACATCAACCATTGTTATTGAAGTCAGAGCTCTCAGGGATGGTATGAAAGGGGCAATCATGGCAGGCTACCCTCGTATCATATTGAAGGTGACAATCTATTGGGAATGCAAGCTATTTGGCATGTCTTTGCTACTCCATAGAAAATTAAGAGGATCATTCATGATGTCAAACATCTTACTTAGTGTCAAGACATAACAATAATTCACATGCCTCAAGAAGTGAATAATATAGTTGATTGGCTACCAAAACTAGGTCATACACTACCAACAACTGGAAGATGAGATTATATATATGATCAGGATTTTAATAACATTGTGTAGTCTAATAGGATGAACATGTTTCTTGTGAGAATAAAGAAACAACCAATTCACCATACTCTCTCTTAAAAAAGTAGTAAAAGACTACCACTAGCTTCATGTCCTTTTCTTACAATTTACTAGACAATATATTTAATAGAATGGAATGAACTCTAATTTTCATGATAGTTAATTGTATGCAATTGAAAATTGTGCATGTTGGGGTTCATGTCATTCAATTGAATGTATTGTATAGTGACGTGTAGGAAAAGGAATGCAAATGATAGTGTTTGTGCACCCTTAATAGTTGGATTGAAAGAATGATGAGGTGTCTTGATATAAATTAAGGGATTGTAAGGTATGATTTTTACTCAATTGTAGAGGATTTGTTTTCGTAAAATAAAGGGGGCAAGGTCTATGTGTGAGTGTTTTGGGGGGGGTGAGGGGGAGAAATAAACAATGGCATGTTACAACTTGATACAGATAGCTTTGATTTGTATCAAATTTTGTGGGTCCCGCTCACTTTAGTTATCATCACTTTCCCCATAAAAGACAGGTTGAAAATTTTGATTCAACAACTATAAAGTTTAATGAACCCAAGAAAAGGACCAAAACCAATGTTCTTAAATCCCGTCAAGTAAGATGGAAAGAGTCGTATATAACAATTTTACCATAAAATTTTACAATTTAGATAGACTTATTCTAATTGAACTATAATTAAAAGTTGTCCTACGACTTCATGGAAAAGAAGTACTACCTCTATTTCACATTAACTGTCGTCTAATAAATGTTACACGATCTCCAATGTTCTTCTTTGACTAAAAATTTCTCATTGTATATTTAACAAAAAAATTACAATATTATGTTTTTGTGAAAGTATTTTTCATTACAAATCTAAGAATAGTGATAGAAAAGAACGGGGAAGGTCGAAATCATTTCCCAAAACCTCAACAATACATAGTTAATTTTTGAGGATATGCAACTCACAAGTGTTTTTTTTGCCCCTTCTACCCAAGTAATAATGAAGAACAAAAGCTGCCATTCCAAATTCCAACCCGGCGGAGTAAACTTTTCTTTTTCTACGTGGTTCTTTTGTTTCCCTTGAAACAGGCGAACCCAGGACAGATCTCCCGAACCCTCTCGATATCGATACCTCTCTTCCATATATAAACAACCAAGACTCCTCACTCCCCTCAAACCATCCATCAATTTCTGACGGAGGATTCGCAGCGTACAGCAAAAACAGTCGACTATCAACTCCAATGACTCAAGACAACCCCAATTGGGAAGGTCTCCTAAAATGGAGTCTTTCACATTCAGACGGCACTCAACCTCAACGCCACCTCAGGTATTTTTCTCCATTCAACTCACCTTTCTCTTCCAGTTCTGCTGCTTTCAACTTGGCTTCTTGTCCTTGATTCAAATCTCGAATTGCTTTTGCTGCAAGAATTAGGGTACATGATAGCAATATATATCCAGTTGTGGGTGAACAATCATAATAATCAAAGTGAACAATCATATTAATAAGAGCGAACAACCTAATATACGTGGGTGAACAATTGTGGAATCCGGAGCACATGCTCCTTGTGCATATAATAAATTGCAATATGATAGGGCCGTCAGAGAGTTGGCAACGTGTTAACAGTTCAAAATGTCGGAGAACATTACAATATAATTTGTAAATTTTCTTTACTCTGAGGGTGCAATGTGTTATCCTTATGATATTTGAATGTTATGGTCACCAGCGAAGAGGATCGGAAATGGTTCATGGAAGCCATGCAAGCACAGACCGTTGATGTTATCAAGAGGATGAAAGAGATCACTCAAGTTATGAAAACACCGGACGAAGTCTTGGAATCTCAAGGAGTTACTCCTGCTGAAATCGAAGGTAATGTCCAGAGTGATGCCGCAGTAACAAAGTGAAAGAACATTATTCTATAATTTCTTCTTTTATGTGGGTTTCTTATGGGCTTATTGTCATTATTTTTTGGCAGAGATGTTGGATGAACTGCAGGAGCATGTGGAATCTATTGATATGGCAAATGGTATGAGTACGCTGTATTAACTTTAGCCTTATTTTTGTTTGAAAATTTGGTGTCTTGTACAAGAAGTGTTGGAATCTATTGATAATTAGATATGGCAAATGGCAATATTATACTATACTTTGTTGGGAACAAATTTTGTAGGATGAATTATAAACAAACTTATGGGTAGCGCTGGCAAAAATTCAGTTCCGAGTCAAGTTTCAGTTGGTCAACGCTAAAATTGATGTCCGGACCCGGTTTTTTTAGTTCAAGTCAAAATTGGGTTCAGACCATAGAAAAATGAAAAACATTTTGTGTGATATTCAATCAATTCGACCAATGTCAAAAGTCGGACAAAAAGTCTATTACCAAACTAGGTTTTTTCCAGGTCGTGCAATTTTGCTAGCGCTACTTATAGGGATAAGAAAACTTGTAGGTTTATGATCATATTACTTTGGCAATCTTGTTGGCATACTTTGTTCTGCCATTTTGGAATCCATAATAGTTGATGTCCATATTGGTTCTTACTACTTGCCTATATTCCTGCCTTTTCAATTGTAGGTTTCATATATTGCTTGTGCCATTATGGGATTCATAGGTGATACTGGTTGTTTCCTATGTGTATCTATCCTAGCTTTTCAAGAGTGAAGTTATCTCTAGGGCATGTTCTTTAGAGCTAGAGCATTTGAAGAACTGTAGCTTGTAGTTTGTAGTTCAATTCGAGTAAGAGCATGAAAGCAAGTAGATGCAGGCATGCGCACGTGAACTATACGTGAGACAGTTGGATGATGGGGAGTGTGCTCAATGCAAGTTGCTGATGTTGGTGTCTTAATGCTCTAAAGAACTGGCACTTATGGTCATGCAATTGCAATGGGCTATTTTATTTTAGCGTTTTTTTTTTTAATTTCGTTACTGTTATCTGTACATCGTTCAATTATGCCCCCCCCCACCCCCCAAAAAAAAGGAAAAAGAAAGAAAGATATTGCTGTCATCTCTCTCTCTCTCTCTGTCTCCCTTAAAAAAGTATTCTCCCACCCCTTATATTGTCATGATGGAGGTCCCAAGCTGAAGAGGTACTGTAGTCCATCATTCAGCTTGAGACTGGGTATTATTGTCTTCAACCCCAATTCAATGACCTTCATAACTATCACATCTTCTCAATATGTTTCATTTAGATCCTTCACCTTTACTCATCTCTCCTGTAAACCAAGCACCTTTCAGATGGACCAGCTTTGCTAGTTTCATAAAATTGTGGGCATTTCTTATCCAGTTTCATGGAATCAAGTCCATACGCATGGGCAATTCTTAGGTAGTTTCATGGAGCTGTTATATGTGAGTATTCTGGATCGCAGTTCCTGAGTTAATGGGTTGGCTTATGCAGTCAGTCCTTGTCTGACTAGAACAAAATAGGGTTCACTAATTTGGATACCTCGTATGAGGAGCACAATTTGGTGAGCAGTGGACAGAAACTAGGAGGGTTCGCTGAGTGGAGCCAGAAATGATGTAATATAGTTACTGCATGTTTCTATTTTTTAGCAAAGCCTAGGGCAGGGACTCGCAAGGCAAGAGGTTGGGTCTAGTGAGGGATGAGGCATAGTGGTTGTTAGCATCAAGCATATGATAAAGTGTGACGGACAATGTCAAACAACTGCTGCTATGACTCTTCCTTTAGTGATAGTAACATATAGAGCTAACAATAATCTTTTTGGGTGTAATATAGTTACTGCATCATACATGTGTTTTACCACAAACCTTCGAGGAAATAGATTCCTATCATATCTCATTTAGCAGTGTACTAGAACGGGCTTTGCTCTGTATTTTACATTCGATGTTTGTATACCCTGCTTAGGAGGGGTGACAGAGGTCCTTATTTTCTCTATTTACATTCTTGTTTTTGTTATTTGCGTTACATCATTTAATATGTAAGGTTTGGATATTTAAATTAGTTTTAAACAAAGCATATTGAGTGCCGCTTCTCCCGCCCCCAACAAAAAAAAGGGGGGGGGGGGGATTTTGACCCTTCTTGCACTGGTTTGACCTGCTTACATGGAAGAGAAGGTCGAGGCTTACAACTGGTGGGGTTGGATGGTCATAGCTTGTTTTAAGTTTGTATTTAATTTCTTTATCAATTTAATGAGGTCCATTTAGACATTTAAATGAATTTGAGCAAAGCATGTAGAACGATTTAGAAAATTGAAACCATTTGACAAAGGGAAAGTTGCGGAGCGTTTCATTTCTAGTTTACTTTATGGAAGCTCCACTGGGCCTACTAATTTTAGTTATGTGCCTTGCTGACGGAAATGGTGGTTGTGTCTGCGTGACAGATCTGCATTCTATTGGAGGGTTGTTACCTCTCCTTGGTTATCTGAAAAACAAGCATCCTAACATCCGAGCAAAGGCTGCAGATGTTGTTTCAACCATTGTTCAGAACAATCCTAGGAGTCAACAGCTGGTAATGGAAGCAAGTGGTTTAGAGCCACTTCTTACGAACCTAACTTCAGACTCTGATATGAATGTACGTACACAAGCTTTGGGTGCTATATCATGTGAGTATTCTTTCCTTCTTGTCCTATTTCCTCTTGTCTGTTCTTTCGTGCGGGTTTCTCTTTAAGATTATTTTCTCAACTCTGGTTGTGTATATTTCTGGGTAGTAATATGGATGTTTTTTTCTAATATGGAAATGGTCTGCAGCTTTAATCCGTCATAACAAGCCAGGAATTGCAGCATTTCGCCTTGCAAATGGTTATGCTGCATTAAGAGATGCTTTAAGCTCTGAGAATGTGAGATTTCAAAGGTAATGTGACGTCTGTTTGCCATGATCAGTTTCTTTTTAACCATGGATTCATGTGTGGTGAGAATCTAGTGTCAGAGAGAATAAGAAACAAATTTAGAAGTATGCAGCAGCCACTCTGCATCCCCTGATTCCTTATTCCCAGTATGACGGCGGGATGCTGGGTGCATCATTATGATTTTGGGATGCTCGGAGTAGTTTGGATTACTGGAATTTGGAATTTCTTACAGCGCTTATTCTTTTTGCAGGAAAGCATTGAATTTGCTCCACTATCTTCTACGGGAAAACCTCTCAGATTGTAATGTGGTTACTGAACTGGGGTTCCCTCGTATGTTGATGCACCTTGCCTCTAGTGAAGATGCAACTGTGCGAGAAGCTGCCCTTCAGGGTTTGCTAGAGCTTACGCTTGGAAAGTCTGACAGTTCCAGCGACAGTTCCCTTGAGGATGGTGAGAAAATGAAGCAGCTACTTGAGGAATGTATTAAAGGAATAACGATGATGTCAGCAGAGGAGCTTGGAGCAGCAAGGGAAGAGAGGCAGCTGGTTGACTCATTGTGGAATGCCTGCTACAATGAGCCATCTTCCCTTAGAGAAAAGGGACTTCTTGTTCTTCCCGGAGAAGACGCACCACCCCCTGATGTGGCCAGCAAGCATTTTGAGCCTCCTCTTCGGGCCTGGGCTGCTAAACGTGAAACTGCTAAGCCCACCGTCCCTGAAAAGAAAGAAGCTCCATTGTTGTTAGCTCCTGCTCCTGCTCCTGCTCCTGCTCCTGCTTCTCAGCCTACTGATGACAGTGGGAATGAGGGTCCAACAAATGCCTCTGTATAGATTGTAGCAAGTATTTAAGTAGTTTTTGGTTTATTCTCACCATGTTGTGCACTGGGTCCATCAGATTTTTGAGATGTATTTTCAGAACTACCTTCTATCTTTACAATGTAAGGTTAGACGATTAGTGGTAATTGTTTTGCTATGTATTGTTCTGAAACTCGTTACCGTCTTGTTCGCTTTCCAGGTGTTTATTGCTGAAAAGTCCATACTTTTGATAATTTATTACTGTGTTAGTGTTATTTGATCTTAAGTCCTAGGTGGGGTTAGGCAAATGGTCATCTGTGCTTACTTGCAAAACTATTATCCTTTTGAGTGACTTAGTAGAACATATGCAATGTGGAATTTAATCCATGGAATTTTGATAAAAGTTTCATTGATTAAGTTCCGCATTGTATATGCTCTTACTGTTGGAAACAAAAACACTAGATAGGTGATCAACTGCAGAAGAAGAGGCACATCATTGCAAAAGACCAAAAGATGCAGAAGAAGCTTTGGGCTATTGAGCTAGCCTCCAAATGGAAAATGCTATTTTGGAACTTGGAAGGGTATTCCATGGTGTCCTCCCCACAAGGTATAAAACAAGGAAATGGAGCCTGTTTTAACTTTTAGACACTTCTGTGAAGAACACGTGGAAACCTCGAATAATTTGTTTAGAGATTATTCCTTTTCTAAAGAGGTTTGGTTTGCCACTGAACTCAGCCTAAAGATGGAAGGGAGTGGCTCTCCAACTTGTTGCTATTATTTTCTAAAACAAAGGATAACCAGCAACACACGTTATGCATGATCTAGCATGCCAATTGCCAAGAACCTCCACATTTTCAATAACTCATCGGTCAACCGGGATAACAACTTGAAAGCTTCTGGGTTTGGACCCTTTGAGAAGCTTGGAAAACCTCAAGAGATTCAATTCCTAGGTTTTTGATGGTCGCTAGGATTGTTAGGGCATTTGCAAGCCACCTTCATTACTTGGTGTCCAAAAACATAAAATGGCCGTTTAGGTGGGCACTATCGGGTGACTTTCATGTTAACAAAGAAAAGTCTATGTCTCTACCGTTGCTTTTGGGTTCTCGGATGATTAGATGGAAATGCAAGCTGTTGAGAATGCTCGTCAAAGGGCTAATCTTATTTGATTTCAATAACATCAACATACACACATACTTAACCAGAGACGTTCAATTCCGTCTTCCCCTATGTGGGAATGTAGAAATGTTCTCTTCTTGGGAAGACTACACCTCTGTGGGAATGTCGATGTATCTTTTCTACCTATAAGGTGCTTTTTTTTTTTTTTGTGGTTTTTAATCCTTGTTGTATTAAGAAAGCTAGAAAACTAGCGTCAAGGGAGATTATGATCTTGCCTACTGATAAGACAAAGATCCCTCCCTTAATCATTTATTGTATTGTATTCTCCTTCTTTGCCAAATTCTTTTTCCGCAATATGTATTCTAAAGTCGTTTTCATAGTGTCGATAGGGTGTTTAATCATAGCATGTTCCTAACGATATTATGCCTTTTTAGCTCTTTGAAATTTAAAGTTATTGAATACCTATTATTTCAGAAAAACATAGTATAATACTTTGCTTAAAGCAAATGCGACAACAATTAAGATTTTAGCATGTTAAAAGGGATCTGATCCTCCAAATCACCCTGCATTCTTACTTTTGAAACTTTCATTCCAACTATGCTATGACAGTTGGAACTCATTTTATTTGTTTTACTTTCAAATATTATTTTTGGGACCCACTTCTATAAAAATAAATTTGTTAATTCACACTTTTTTTTTTACAACTGAGACAACAACAATAAAAAATTTACATTATAATATCAAGGATATGTCCTTTCGAAGCTTGTTTTGCATGTTGATGTGCCTACGTAACATGTCTCCAATTCACCTTCTTTGTCTTGCACTAATAAGGATGGAACATGAGCCATCTGTACCTTGACACGACCGTGTGACATTCAAAATAAGCTTTAGAGGGGTCCCTAAGAAATTTAACTACCAACATGATATCTATATGGCACAACCTATTGGTTTTGTCTCAAAAGGTAACGAGGATAAAGTTTGTCGACTCAGAAGATCCATATACGGTCTCAAACAGTCTTCCAGATCATGGTACCTTACATTTCATGAATCCTATCACCTCGTTTGATTTGTCCATGGTTTTTGAAGACCATTGTGTGTTTGTCAAGAGAACCACACTAGGGATCTTGTTCCTTATGTTGTATGTTGATGGTATACTACTGGCTAGAAACAATTAGGAGATGATCAATGGTACCGAGCATTGGTTGTCCTCTCTCTTCGAGATGAAGGACATGGTGAAGCTAAAAATGTCCAAGGCATGGAAATAGTTAGGAATTGTTCCAAGAACTTGTTTGGTCTATGCCAAAAGGAATATATTGAAAAAGTTATGGAGTGGTTTCAAATGAATCAATATAACCCGTTGACACTCAGTTGAAAAAAGTCTTGCTTTGTGTCTTGAACAATGTCCTAAGATAGATGATGAAAAGCATAAAATGAGCAAGGTTCTTTAGTTCAGTGTCATAGGAAGCTTAATGTATGTCATGTTACGTACGCGGCCTGACATTTGCTTCGCGGTTGTTTTGGTAAGTCGTTATCAAAATAACCGAGGACTTGCTAATTGACAAGCCATCAAGAGAATAATGCACTACCTTCGTGGAACCACATACTTGGTATGATGTTATCAAGGTAAAGACCTAAAGTTGAGCGGATATTCGAACGCAGACTAGGGTACTGACCTAGATGAGTTGAGGTCAACCTCATGATATGTTTTCACTCTTGGTGGAAGAGTGATATCTTGGTGCAGTAAGAAACAAGACTGCATTTCTTTATCGATCAAGGAAGCCGAGTATGTCGCTTGTTGCCTTGTTACTCAAGAGACAATTTGGCTTAGGAGCTTTGTCCAGGATCTCAATCTCACTCTGAGAGTTGGTAATCTCGTAGAGATGTGTTGCGACAATACTGCGGCAATTCAATATGCTAAAGATCCTAAGTTTTCACAGTAAAGCTAAGCATATCAAGAGGAGTTCCCGCTTTGTGAGGGACGCAATAAAGCCAAAGGAAGTTGTTGTCAGATACTTATCTACAAACAAGATGATCGATGATCCTTGATAAGTGTATATTTTGCCTTGATTTTTAGGGACTTTTGATGGTAGATTAGGGAATATTTGGATTGCAAATGTAGGTTTATTTCCCTATTTCTCTATTACGCTTGCTTTTGTTATTTTTGGTGAAAACTTGTAGGTTTGGAAGCCAAACACTAGCATTTTCTCCATTGTTGGCAAGATCAAGGACTCCACGAACCACCATCACGGGTGACCAAGCCGTGGTAAAATTTCAAGAACAACGAAGCGATGAATGGCCAGGCAACGGCCACCACTTTCCGCCCATAGTGATGATCACCGACTGTAATAACCCACCCCAAAATCATGTTTAATTACCTATAAATCATAATAATTATTCAAATCGCGTTATAAATTTTTCGCGTTTACCTTTATTTACCTATTTATTTATTTATTGATATCGGTGTCAAGTCTCGTGCAGGAGATGGCTAAGGTGCCGAGTTATCGGCTTAAAGGTTTACTTTACACATTTATTCAATGAGTTAAAGTATTTCAGGATTATACGTTTTACGTTATAAATTTATTTACCGAGAAACGGTTAATAATTGTCCGCCTCGATTTCTATATATATTTTACCGTTCCAATTTTAATATTTTTAATTTCATTCCCTTTACATTGTTTCAAGTGGTAATTTTACTCATTTTATCCTATTTAATCCAAGTCCTAGTTTATTTTAACCAAAGTGTTACCAATTAATTTTCTTGAGTACAACTAATTATTTTTAGTCTAGTACATTTACAATTACCTTATTTTTAATTAAAGTTTCAGATTTAATTAGGCCCTAATTGTCCTAAGCTAGTTAATTAGAGGGAGTATATAGTAGTAGTTCTAGTTAGAAGGGTCATTGTTATTCTAATTCAAACACCCAACACCCTCAATCTCTCTCTACCCTCTCCTCCTCCCTGCTCTGCCGTGCAACTCCCAGCCACCACCACCACCTTTTCCGGCCAGCCGGCGCCGGAAACCGCCAGCTGCCAGTGGCCGCCGCCCTCCTCTTCCTCCCTCTTGTGTTTTCATCCATTTTTAACTCCAAGGGTAATCTCTCAAACCCCAATTTCAATTTCTCTAAACCCTAATCTGAAAATACATGTTATATTTATGTTTCTTTTATAAATTCTATCTCTTTTACTCTCTTAATTCATGAATTCAAGTGTATAATTGGATTGGTTAAGTTAGGGTTTGAGTTTGGAGTATGTGCATGTGTATTTGGATGAGTTCTTGAGGTTTTCTTGTTGAATTCTTGATGGATATTGTTATAATCTTGATGCATGTGAGTTTCTTGATAAGTTTCTGAGTATTAAGGGCTGATTATATATGTTGAGATTATTATTTAAGTGTTGTCATGTTTAATTTGGGTGAATTAGTGAGGTTTTGGTGCAAGAGTTCAAGAACAAGTCCTTTATGTTGAGTTTATGTTTAATCCATGGTTGCATGTGGGATTTAAGCTCTTTGATGAGTTAACTTTCAAGGTTTAATTCTGGAAATATAGTGGATTATAGCCAAAGTGAAGTTTGGTTGAGAATTAGTATGAATTAAGGGCTAAAAGTATCATTAGAGCTGAACTTAAGAGCAAAATAATCTCTGTTTCGATTCTGGAAATTTACAGAATTTTAAAAGTGGGATTTTTGCCCAGATTTTTACTCCATTTGATAGCTTAAGGTGTTAGCAAACCATAGGCTTTGGAATTTCTAATTTCCGACATGTATAGCCCAAGTTATGACCAAAACCGTGAAGGTACAATTTTATATACGAATTTTGAGTCTCTGTATTGAGGGCTGTTTTTCGTGCCTTTGGAGATCTCTTTAGTTTTTATGATAAACATGAAAGTTTTAGGCCTCAGTGCAAGCTTTTCGGAAAGGTATGGCTCATCATCATACGATATCGGGAGTATGAGTTACGAGCCCGGGAAGTAGGGCTGTCCAGAACAACGTTTCTGCCCAATTTAGCTTATGTAAATTAATATCTTTTGGGCCTCAAATCAACCCAATAAGGGTTCTAAGCATAAATGTGTCATGGTTATAAGTTGTCATTTTGGAGTTATGTGTTTAAGGCTAAGGGCACCATTTTGGAGTCTTAAGTGAGTCTTAAGGATAGCTTCCAAAAGCTAGTAAGTTTGGCAAGGTACCTTTTTCCCCACCTTTCTTTAGCATAATGTTCAATGTCTTTGGTCTAGCTAAGAATTTTCTTCTAGCTTGGTAGCCTCCAAGTCCTAAATCAATCCAACCTTTGGTACTTAAGTCATCGATCCAAGCTTGTTCTTATCACATTCAGATGTGTACGTCTTACTCCGTTTCGTCATTCATTTGCTATCACATCATCAAACCATATTTGAGCTCGTTATCTCTCATCCTAGCTTTCAAGTTATAATTACCCCAATCATCATCGATTCAAGCTTATTTTCTTGGATTCAAGCCCTTTTATTCGAATCATCTTCTACGTCATTATTCTCATGTTTTTCCGACCCGGAAATTCTAAGGTTTTATATGCACAGCTTCTGTCCGGGCCCATTTTGGAGCCCTTCCACTCGTTTTTAGCTTCTGGTGTTGTCAACAAAGTTGTAGATTATGTTTTTCCCTATTCCGGGATGTACTCTTTCACTTCATTTCGATTTTCCTAACTCAAGTTATGCTATAAACTCTATTTTCTAGACAACCTGAAATTTTATTCTTAAAATTACTTCATTGATATTACTAAGTTTCTAAACTTGTGAATCTAATTTAAAACCTTATTCGGTTCTTCATTTCTATTTACTCTTATTTTAGTTGACAAGTTTCGAAAGTCATCTCCAAGCCGAGCTGCGCCGCCAAGGTCTCTAGCGTCCCAAGGTACGCGAATTGTCCAGCTTTTACGATCTAAATTATAGTCATAATTCATTCGATGTATGCCATGTCAAGTTTTATGGTTTACAATGTCTTATTATTTAACAGTGGACCCGCATTCTATGCTTATTCTTACATTCATGTTTTAGCACTCCTGATCAGAGTGCCTTGACCTGGCCAGTGTCGACTGCATAGCAGTCACCCATTCCAAGTTTAGATCAACTTGGGCATACGCGTGTGTGAGGTGCTTGCACCGATCGTAAGGGTTCCACCTACTTTCTATCTTCATATTGTACTTGTTTATGCATATATTTATACTCATGTCATTCAAGTCCCATTTTAAACCCCTTCCCTTGTTTTCCAAAATGAATTTAAATGCCGGCACCAAAACCGTTTTCGAACGGTTTACGTGCTAGAGGTTTGCGTACTGAGTGTTTCCCCACTCACTTTTGCGTTGTTTTAATGTTTTGTTTTAGGAGGTTCGAGCTCCCAGGGCAAGGACAAGTCGGTTCCAAAGTGATTCAAGGCTCTTGAGGTAGTTTTCTAAGGAAATCATGGGTCAGCAAGGGCAAGCTGGATTTTGGAAGTTGTTCTAGTTTTTAAGCTATGTTTAAGTTTATATACTTTATCCAGGGGTTGTATAAGTTTTATATGTGAAGGTTCTCAAGTTAGTAAGTTATCTTGTGGTTTTGGAAGTTTCTTTAGTGTTGTTGCCTTGTCTCTTTTGGGAGACGGCGGTAATGCCTCGACCTAAGGTGTTCCGCTGCGCTAATCACAGGTTTGGGTTTCTAAGTGTAGTCTTAATCTTGTGATTAAGGTTGGGGTGTTACACCGACTGTGGCGACCTATTTTTCTACGCACTTTGTTTTTCTATGCGATTATTTTTTAGGGGAAGAAAAAAAAGGGGGGCAGTCATATTTTTTTGAATCATCCCATTTCACCATTGAGAAGAGAAGAAAAGATTCGTTATCCAAATCAAACCAATAGAGGCAAAGATCGAAATTGAGAAGAATTATACAGCATTCGCAAAGGAAGTTCCACCCGGGATTGAAAGACTCGACAAAATTCTCTTCAAAGCTCGTTCAATCCTTTTCATATTTTTTTTTAGGTTTGAATACCATGTTTAGAACACATGTCATGCTTCCCATAGTTATAAGTGAGTAGATTTCTATTTTCTAGGGATTTGTGAACCGAAACAATGAAGTTTGATTAGATTTCATGGTTTGTGCTTGAATTCTCATTTTGAATCAATAGAAAATTGTGTTCTTCATGTTCATGAGTATTATTTTAAGCGCTTGAATGCTTGTGATTTGAAATTAATTAGAAAAGTACTGAAAGGTAAATTTGATTAATCTGACTACCGACTTTTCTACCTGGTTTGTGAAATTTGAGAAAAGATTAGCAAATGAGGGAATCACTTTGATAATTAAATAAGTTTAGAGCCTTAAATTTGATTAATTCAAAAAGCATACGGAAGTTGTTTAATAGGTTAATCACAGTAATTTTATTAAGCATCGAAAGAGTGGTAGAATTCATATATTGATCGATTCTTGATTTGAATGAAAGAACGATCGTACAAATTGGGCTTGAAGATCAAACTCATTGTTAGCAATGCAAATCCCCAGAAGTTTTCTCCATTGATTAAACCTTCGTCTATTTCCTTGTTTTGTTAGCTTAGATTAGTTCATTTAAAGTGATCAAATTCCCCCAAAATTGATTAGCTTAGCAATCAAGTAGAGTGCTAGTTTACTGCATTGCTAGATTGAATCCCTGTAGGATCGACCTTGACATGCTACACCGTACCCGTGTGCTTGTGGCCTGTCAATCCTCTAACTAGGCCTACTCTTAATAGATGTGTTCAAAACTCATATGATGAGTCTAGGCTTATAAAGAGTTTAATTGTATGATATATCTTGTTTATGTTTGGATGTATTCTTCACAATGAGCATTTCAGTGTAATAAAGTTTGATGTTTCTTATTTACCCAAACGTTGATTGTGGTTTTCTTTTGGTTGCTCAAATAAGCACATGTGTTAGTCACTAGGCTTATGGTAACCTAGTCATACAGGTTACCAACCCTAACACTTGGGTAGTAGTTAGGATGAGACTTAACCATTTTGGCGCTACGTGTGCAATCTTAGTCACCTTTGTACTTGGGTAGTATAAATGATAAAATCAAATAAGTCACCTTAGTAAGTCTAAGATGAGATTTTCTAAAATCAAATATAAAACAACATTATATTGAAGCTTTAAGCTAGATATGAAATGACTAAGCTATGATGTTTACCTTGCTTAGGTAGCTCAAGCTAGTTTTAAGGAAAGAATAGACTTGTAATCCGTATAGTATAAAGAAAAGTGATGAGCTTACCTTAGTGTAAGTTATAGCGTCACACACATTTCATATTTTGTATGCTAAAAGTCGATCTAATGGTGTGATAATTGATTCCCTACCTTGTCACTGTGTGAACCTAGTAAGACTCAGTTGTCTACATGATATAATTCCCTTTGCCTTAGTGTTATGACATGAAATCTAAATAAGATGGTTGTTACTTTAGTGTGCACTCCAAGAGCTATAGATGTGTACAGTTTAGTGGAGCACATAAGGAAAACAATCTTGCTAAAGCGTAATGCATTGAGTAGCTAAGGAAAACCATTCCACATACACCATATCATCCCAGGCGATTATATTAGAAATATAATCAATAATATATCGAATGGTAAAAAGGGACAGTGTATGTCATGTGGTGATGTCATGGATGACTTAGGGTGTTGTCTGTTTTGTTGATAATGTTACATTGTTCATATGGTGATTTGATATAACACTACTTGTTTTTATCGACAGCACAACCCATTCCTCATATGAAACGAGAAGAGAACTACAGGATTAGATTTCCCTAATCGGTATATGCGGCCAAGTGGGAGTAGTTGGTAATTAACAGGCACTTAATTATTTATTAATTAAAATAACCCAGTTTATCTAGGATAAGGTTTCTTTAGATAAATTAGGAGTTGTAATCAAATAGGGAATAAGACTCCTTATTTGTGTTGTATTCCTATTAGGTATTGGAGTATGTGTCCAAGAGCTAACCTATATATACCTGCATGAGGGATACCAACTAGACACACAACCATTGAATCTGATCTCTCAGGATAAACCACCATCAAGGGTTTTATGGGTTTTGGGGTGTGAATAACTCTGGTGACTCTATACTAGTAGCCACCAGTAATCGGTAATCTCGTGATACAGAACATCAACGGTGACGTGCAGTTGATTCGTGTAACAAGACTCGACAATCCGATCTCACTTTCACTTTTAAGGTATTTTCTAATTCCACTCTACAATAAGATTAAATAAGGCAACAATGATTATAACACATTTATACGTATACCAAGTAGTAGACATTAAATGGCAATAAATACGGATGCAAAATAGTCACTTGTAAACAATTAAGGATAAATAATAATCAATAAACAAATAACATTGTGATAGTGGTTCAATTAATATGAGAAGAAACACCCCCTTTCGACGCTGCTTCCTTATTACTAATGGGGCTCAACAAAGATCTTGGAAGCCAGCACCCCCTTTCGTCATTGTTTCCCGATGACACATGCACTTGAGGACGGTCAACCCTCTATTATTTGGAAAACCATAGACCACGAAGACGCATCCACTCAGGCCAATCTTGGTCATGAGTGGTGGCAGTAATGGTGGCGAGTGGTGGTTCTGGTGGTGCTCAGTGGTTGCACCGATGGTCAAATGGGTGGTATCGGGTGGTGTTGGTGGAGGACGAGACACCAAAAAAAAAAGGGTGGGTTGATGGTTGTGCTTTTGGGACGATTGAATTGCTATTTGTAAACTATTTATACCAAGTAGTAGACATTAAATGATAATAAATATTGATGCAAAATAGTCACTCGTAAACAATTAAGGATAAACAATAAACATTGAGATAGTGGTTCTATTAATATGAGAAGAAACACCCCCTTTCGACACTGCTTCCTTATTATTAATGGGGCTCAACAAAGATCTTGGAAGCCAACAACCCTTTTCATCATTGTTTCGCGACGACACATGCACTCAAGGACAATTAACCCTCTATTATTTGGAAAACCATAGACCACAAAGATGCATGCACTCAGGCCAATCTTGGTCATGAGTGGTGGCAGTAATAGTGGCGGGTGGTGGTTCTGATAGTGTTCAGTGGTTGCATCGATGGTCAAATAGGTGGTACTGGGTGGTGTTGGTGGCGGACGAGACATAGAAAAGAAAAGGGTGTGGTGACGGTGGTGCTTTTGTGATGATTGAATTTCTATTTGTAAACTATTTATAACTTATTTTGTCTGATAAAATAGCATTCGTGAGTCACTAGTCTATTGTTTACTGCCAATTGGATAAGAAAGGAATAGTTCAGTTTGGCTATGGAATGTTTAAAGAAGGCCACAGAAGGTGACTTGAGGAAGAAGATGAAGAAACTAAATGGGAGGGGTGGCGTTGACTTTGAAAAATTGGGGCAGTAGTTGTGTTGTACCAAAAAGTAACGAAAACTTTTATTATTATTATTGTTATGATTTTGTAATTAATATATGTATCTAACAAAATATGAAAATATGTATAGTAAATTAACTTATAAAATAGTGCCAAAATTATTCATTAATTTTTTTTAGGAACATTAAAAATTAATAATACTTAAATATAATTGAATTGAAAAATAAAAGTGTTTAGTTAATTAAATCAAATAATGTACAGTAATTGAGATTAAAAATTAATTAGCAAAGTAAATTATGTTCAAAAAATAGGATGTTACAATTATGCTACATATGACCTATCACATCATAAAAAATTTAGTTAATGTTCATGTAACTTAGTTTTGTTAAACTCATAGAAAATAGGCCCATATGTCAAATATACTACTATCTAAGATCGATTATTTGGATCTAAGATACCCAAAGGTTAGTACATTACAATCCAAAAATATATTTATAAATTTTAAGTTTATGTTTTTTAAGGTAAAGTGTGTCAATTTCTTTGATATTGGTGTATAAGACAAAGATCTACAAGTTTGTAACTTAGTTGCTTATTAAAAAAAATAAAAAGAAAAAAAAGGAAGGGTTTCATCCAATGGAGTATTAGATTGAGGATCCGGTGTTGGTTGGATCCAATCCTAGATCTAGATTTTAATATCTAATCCTAACTGGATCCATATTTTAAGATTGACGCAGGCGTTGATGCTATCTCCTACAGGAAGGTTGGTGTTGATTAATGTAGTTTTAGTGGCTCTCCACCAACATATTTTATCAGTATATCAAATACCACAACAGATAATTGATAAAATAAACTCTTTAACAATATAGTTTTTATGGTGAAACTCGAGAGGGGAGAAGGCAATGCATTGGCTCGCAAAAGAACATCTATTCATGCCTAAAGGTCAACGTAGATATACGAAAATATTTTACAACAACCAATTTCAAGCCTTGTTAACGAATGTGTCAGGATAGCGCATGGGATCACATAAGCATTTATGAACTCTTCAGAAAGAAGACAACAGATTCTATTCTATCTCTTCCAGCACCAACATGGGACGAACCGGATACGTTATGTTGGAACCAACGAAAAGATGGTCAATATACTGCTAAGTCGAGTTATACTGTCTTGGGTAAGTTACGAGGAATATTTTCACTAAAGTTGACAAGTGAACAGGATAACCTATGGCGAAGACTACGGCATACTGATATGCCTCCAATGCGGAAACTGTTTTTGTGGAAATGTGCTAATCAAGCGCTACCTTTAGGAGTCAAGACACAAGAAAGAGGCCAATGGAGGATATTACGTATTGGGAGGACAGGGAGTTGGAAACTTGTCAACATTTATTTTGAGAATGTACCTTTGCACGACATTTTTGGAAAGCTGCCCGTTGGGCCTTCCGGATGTGGGCACGGATTTAGCATGGAGAACTTGGCTGGAAGATTGGCTAAGCTATCTTATGAATACTGACAAAGATGGAGGGACAAGGTTGTTAACATTCACAGCTGTATTCGTGCATTTGGAGAACCCGAAACATGGTTAAATTGGGGAGGATGAATATGAATATCACCATTTTGAGAGACAATCTATACCATCCTATAAGACAAGGAGATTATTGGCAGAGGGTGTCCAGAAACAATTGTTTCAGACTATCAGGGGGCATGAAACCAATCCAGGTGATACACAAAGACTGGGACCAAACAAGAGTTGAGGCGTTTTATGTGGTGGATGGCATATGGAGGCCCAAGACTCAGAAAGCAACATCAGCTTGGGTACAAGTAACCGGTGATGAAAGAAGAATACTAGAATCAGGAGGGAAGTGTACACGAGCTCGATCAGCAGTATAAACGGAACCATATGCAATCTATCTTACGCTACAACATGCAGTTGGTCATGGACACTCATGTGTGGATATCGCAACAAATTCACAGGACGCGATCAGATTTTTATTAAGTCAGTCTAGAAGTTTAGTTTCCTGTTTTTCTCTTGTTTGTAATATTAAACGATTATGACACGTCTTTGTAGTGGTTAGGATCAGAAAGGTACCACGGGAGAATGTGATATAAGCACATTCTCTTGCCAAAATCTTGATAACGGTATGACTTGTATTTGTATGTCTTCTTAATTACATGGACTATTTTGGCCAAAAATAAAAGATAGAACCTAATCCAACGTTAGATCTATAAAGTCCAACTATATTGTGCTTCAACCCTAATTTGGATTAATGCCACCCTTCCAATCTTAGAGATAAATATGAATTTCCAAGATAGGAGTTTATTGTTAGTAAGGATTTTCAAAAATCGTTGAGTTCACTGGTCATTGCTAAGAATTAGTTAACTCTTTTTCGAGATCATGATCCCACCCACCCATACGAGTAAACATGGGGAGAAATTATAATAAAATTTAGGGTATGTTTGGTGGGAGGAAAATCATCTTCCAGAAAATGACTTTTCCATTTTCAGATGTTTGGCAGCCAAAAAAAGTAGAAAGTCATTTAAGTGAAAATCATTTTTCCCTTATAAACTATTTTTTTAGATACAACCTTAAAAAATTCACCGCTCCATGTCACTCCTCACGGCCCACCTTATGTTCGCTCCTATCTCTAGTTTGGAAACAGTTCATTTCTTATCCAGCTCTTTCTCTCATCCGACTCCTCTTTCAGTTTCTTCCTTTTTCCCATTTCATCCACCCCAAGAGGGATATGTATGCATACATCTACCAAACAACTGAAAATATCACTTGAAAACTTATTTATTGAAAACCCCATTTTACAAGGGAAAATCTTGAACAAAATGGAGAGTAAAATACATCAGGTGGAGAGTTTAACTCCAATGTCACCTTTAGCAGGAGTTTACAACAGCCCTTGACATTCGCATAAACGCTTCCTTGACAGTCCAAGAGGTCGATATAGTCCAAGAGGTTGATTTTGGGCCTACTGTCCGAGACATTACGACATACTAAGATACAGTCATGGTCCAAGAGAAAGAGAAAATCACTACCGGTGGCAGTTTAGCTTCTTGCTTCTGCATTTGCATTGCAACGACTACAGAAACAGAAACAGGACAAAGAGAGAGCTGAACTTATGACGGAAACAGAGACAGGACAGATCAGCACGTAAATTGGTCAGGCAGACACAGAGTGTAGTGAGCGCCGCCTTTGTTTATTCAAGCTTCGTTGCTTGATTGTTATATCCCTATGTTGTCTCCTTTGCCACAAAAAAAAAAAAGAAAAGAAAAGAAAGAAAGAAAGAAAGAAAGAAAGAAAGGCAAACAAATTGACACTCCATCTTAACTGAATGGTCCCGCAATAAACAAAGAACAAAAATCATTCATTCATTCATTTCTGTTGCCATTTCCACTCTTCGTTGCAGAGACCAAGAATTAACCATGACTATTATACTTGATGTTACAATATATATCAGTATATTACAGCCTGTGTTACAAACAATAATGATAGGACTACTTCAATGACCCTAATGTTGGAAGGCCAATGCTGGGCGTGATTCCCAATCTCATATAAGTGTGTCAACTGGATGCAGTTTCCAGCATCTCCATAACCATGTCTGATAAACTTCCAAGAGTAAACTATGCACATAAAAAACATCAAGGCTTTTTTTGCAGTATAATTTGCTTACCAATCTCAGGGGCTTAGACTTGAACTAGACACAAACTGAAGACATCTTCCGACGTATCTCTTCACCGGGTGAGCCGCTCCATGCTGGAATTCTGGGAATCAACCACAAAGCCTCAATCGTAAGCTGAGGCCAAACAGCTTCTCTTAACAAGCAAATGACAGTCTGCTTTCCTTTTCATTTTGATGTCGGCTCTGAAAGTTTATCGAATGCTGTTGGAAAGCGGAGCCCTGACCCAACATGTCTTGTTGTTGGGCATATCCAGCTGAAGATGTTTGGACCTAGCACCTGCTCACCGACGAAGTTCAATCAGAAAAACATATCTTACGATCTCCACACTTGTCAGCATATAAAACACATATGTTATCCTCCTAAGGTGTCACATCCAATAGAAAAGAGCAAAAATGGTTATAGTCACTGTCCTCTGTAAGAGGAGACTTGATATCACTTGTGCCTGCAAGTATATAGCAACTCTGAAGAAGGCTTTTGATCTATCCATTCCTAAACACTTTCATCAGGTTTGGGTTAGGTCGGCCCATTAACTAAGGTAGTCAAGCTTGGTTGCCAACCAATTAAATAGAGGGTCAAGTTCGAAATTCCAAGCAAATAAACGGGCTGGCTCATGGGGGCCATTTTGACCCTATTTTAGTTCAAATAGAGTGTATTTATACCAAAAATCCAAGTTATGATAATTATTGTTTCATATGAAGTATTTACCTAAATTTAACTTTTTTATGAATATCAAAATTACTTATTTTGAGTTGATAATGGGCAGTCCCGGTATAGCCCATTTAACAACCCACTAATTTGCTTAAACAGGCTGGCCTGTTATAGATGCAGGCCATTGATGGTCCCTCCCATTATTGACCCTTTTTATTTGACCTGACGACTGACCCGCTTGACCCAACGGAGACCTAGCCTGTTCCCCACCCCTAGCCAACATAATACCATTTGCAAATTGTTAAGAATGAAGTTCTTGACCAAGTAGGAAGCCAACTGAAATCATTACTAAGAGCAACAAGAAAACAAAGGTTAATTTGAATTTTACTACCCTGTGATTTTCGACATTTAGATTTTAGTCCCAACTTTTCTGTGGTTTACATTTACCTACTTGATGGTTTTGGACATTTATTTTAAAATCCCAACCTTTATGTAGTTCATATTTACCTACACTCACCGATGTGTTATTAATATTTAGGTCTGTGTTCAGGTATACATGATGTGATGTTTTAGTGGACTTGAGAGTGAGAACCACAGTTTCGACATAACCATTGGAGGGTTGGTCGTCCATGGGTGGAGAAGTTTAGATACCTAGGTTTTGTCTTGCATAGTGATCGTGAAATTAGTGCGAATGTTACTCATTGTATTAAGGTTGGTTGGCAAAGTGGAGAGCAGCTTCAAGAGTGCTATTTGATGGAAAAATTCCACTTACGCTTAAGGGCAAGGTGTATTGTAGGGTGGTTAGACCAGCAATGTTGAATGGTGCAGAATGTTAAACAATCAAGAAGATACATTGCCACAGGTTGAATGTGGCAGAGATGAGGATGGTTCAATGGATTTGTGGCTATAGTTGGTTAGATAGGATTAAAAATGTCGTTTGTCGAGCTAAAATAGGGGTAGCGTCTATTGAGGATAAGTTGAGAGAGACTACACTAAAATGATTTGGGCATGTCCTTAGGAGAAGTAAAGATACCCCCATTAGGAGGAGTGAAGGGATTAGGATACCTCATTGACGTAGGGGACGTAGAAGACCTAAAAAGTCCATGAGAGAGGTGATCAGAGCACACTTGAAACACCTAGACTTATAGGAAGACATGGCACTAGATAGGGGAGTGTGGAGAGCTAGTATCAATGTCATAGAGTGAGGTTTGCTAGTTTCACATGTTTCGCCTTTATTTGTCGTCTTGTGTCATCTTTTTGTATGTTGTATAGGTACATGTATCTCATTCTCAACTGCACGGATCACACAAGTATGAATATCTCTACTTCATCATACTTTCTGGTTTCTTGGACTTTCAATTAACTTGTGCATAGGGTTTCTAACTAGATTTCTTTTAGTGTCTTTTTGGTTTTCAAAGTGGTTTTTCGAAAACAATTTTGGGTCTGCAGGAATCAAACTCTTTATGAACTTCAGTTCATGGGGGGAAGGCCGCCTACATCTGGATCCCTCGGACCATGCTCAAACATGTTTCCCCTAGGAGTTTGTTGTTGTTGTTGTTGAGGTCTACATTTGAATTTTATTGTGAGATTTTTTACCAAAAGGAGATACTGTTGACCAATCTTTGACAGGTTTTGGACAAAAGTATCCTTTATTAGGTTATTTACAAATTATATTTCTTTGAGGAAATTCAGCTCAAGGACGAGGATGAAGCACATTTATGCTCAACACTACGCAACAACTTTCATGAATCGTAGCTAAAAATGTCATGCAAGTTGAAGATCCTATCGTGCAATTGAATGCATTGTGTAGTTACTTGTGTGATGAATAAATCTGTCATGCAATAGAATGCCATTCAAGTTGGATGTCATTCGATTGAATGCATTGTATAGTAACTTGTACTGGGAACATAATCTGCACATGGTCCTATCTATAAAGTTTTGGTACTGAGCGTAGAAAGGCTCCATCACAAATATATCCCTTGGGGGGGGGCATCAAGGGCATTCCCATCGGTTCACCCATATTTCCACACCCTCATCGAATCTTCCAAAAATGATACATCACAAATAAGTCACGGTAGGTAAATATAAACCACAGAAAGTTGGGACTGAAAAATAAATAGCTATAACCAGGTAAATATAAACTACCGAAAAGTTGAGACTAAAAGTTAGATGTCGAAAACCATAAGGTGGTACAATGCAAATTACTCAAAACATGAAAGGACAAAAAAGTTTTCATATTAACAATATGAAAACAAATTTAAAACAAAGACTTCTGAATACTGCAATGGTAAAGTCGTACAAGGTTCTTATATTTCTCAAGCTTGGATCCTAGTTGTTCTACATACAGGTCAAGTTGAAGTTCAGAATGAGTCATGTTCCGGTCAACAATAGGTTTAATAGTTTTGTTCAGTTTGGCTGGATGATTGTTGGGTCAGGTTAGTTTTGGGTAAAACAATACTAGCCATGGAAAAAGAATCTCTGAAGAGGATTGGGTTTCAGGGATACTTTCATATGGCCCTATTTCAAGTGTTGGTTTCTTTATGGTTCTCAATTTGGGGTTCCAGTCTGGCTCAATTTCGCAATATCTAAGACCAAGAGATTGGCAGTAAAGAAGTCAAAGCTTCTGGCCCAATGAGGAAAGTGGAAGAAAGTGGACTTAATTGAAGAGCATGTTATAAGCATTCCAATTTATTGTGCCTATGTGAACCTACCTATGTGGCATTACAGGTTGTTAGAAGAAAATAAAGACCCTTTAGTCTACCACGAAATCACTAATGGTTGTTCGATGAATTGAGAATTAAGTTTTTCATTCCAAACAAGAGAGGAGGGCTTAAGCATTTATCTTCATGAAATAAACTGAGTATTTTGACGGTTGATGAAGGTGAGGATGCTTTATAGAAAAAGTGGTCACGGCAACATATTGGATCCATGATCTCAGTCAAAGGCCAAGACCAGTATGCAAACTTTGAGGTTGGTTGCATAATCCATCTTAGCAGGTTTGGAGCTTTTTGAAACCCCATTCCATAAAAATAGATCTAGAGTGTTGTCTTGGGATGAACCCCCCACTAATCAAATTTCTAATCTTTTTAGAATAGCCCATTTGAAAGATGTTATCATCTAAGAAATGGTCACGGAATGCTGATCATAGCCAATAGAACTAAACTTTCTTGAGGTCGAATTGGTTTTACTTGACAAAAAGAATGTTATGTGCAAAGGGATCCACTAGAGAGGCCCTCCTCAGGATTCCAATTCACTATCAAGAACTTCCAAAAACAAATTGATGAAGGATGAAGTTGTCTTGTCCCAAGGCCATAAGGCCAAAAGGACACGAAAGCTGTCCTTTTTGCATGGTAACAGCCAAAGAAAAGGTTCCCATAAACATGCTTAAAAGAAACTTCCATGAACTTTAGTACATGTTCACTGGCCCCCAGGAACTCATTGTCAATGACCTCTTTGTCTATTGTGGTGGACATAAGAATTTTTTTTTTTTAAAAAAAAAAAAGCTGGTTCAAGAATTTCAATACCAAACTGGTTGACCCAAATATACATATAGCCCTTTTCCCTATAAAGAATAACTCTAGGTCCAAGAAAATTAATTTACAAACCTAATAATAACCTAAATTCCAAGACTGCCTTAATCATTTTCCAAGTCCTACAAGCTGTTTTAGACCAAAAGTTTAGAAACTACCCAGTCCAACTAAACACAACATCCATGGCTATTTCTTACACTCCATTTTAAACCAAAAATGCACAAAAAGTTTCAGAAAGCTGCCCAGTCTGACATGGTACCCTATGGAAGCCTGTGGCCCTGTGCACAACCAACTGTGATCCTCATTTAGAAATAAATATAGAGTATCTTACAGATGTTAAGTTTTCAAAAGCACCCAGATCATATGGATGTCTGTACACTTCGCCTCCCTTCTCTGCCAGCCACATGGCTCTCACTCCTTCATAATACTGCAACTCATAACCACGACACATAGTAAGTTCCACATACCAATATAATAGAGAACATGGTGAATGTACATGATGGTTGCTGACCTCAATGGTAGTTTTATTCCGTAGAGTGAGATATATGTGCCAAAAAAGGAGAACACCCAGAGCTATGGTTAAAGGGAATAACAATATACATGAGAGTACCTGTGAGCAATAACCAGAAAGGATCATAAACAAAACAGAAAATAGGAATATGTTGGTGCCGAATAAGAATAAAAACATAAAAGCTATAATGTTTAGAAGTCTGTACAGAAAGGATTACATGAATGGTTCTCAAAGATCCTTCATTCTGTGGTTCATCTTTTACACTATCACTGACCATACTGCCCAGAAGCAGCACCTGAAAATGAGCAGAGGTTAAGCCTTATGTTATGATTTGAACCTTCACGTGACACTTGAACATACAAAGGAATAAAGGAAACAAACGAACAGTATAAATCCAGAGTGATAGTTAGCTTAGGAAGAACAAACTACCAAGTGACACTTGAACATACCAAGGAATACAAGCAAGCTATCACAGCATACAAAACGAAGACGAAGAAAATCTTATAATTGGCATGCCCCACACAGTTATTGATCCAGATACAATGATGGTCCTGCAACCCATGAGCAAACAATTCAATGAATCCAGGAGATTACATCACCAGATAGGGAAAAAAGAGGCAGAGACTACAATTAAGCTTGCTTACCATCCGCAAAACACATCTTTTGCAAACTCGACAGTGATGTGCACGGGGTGGCTTATAGTGGGAGCACTTTTGACAATATCTCAAGTCACCACCCTACAGAAAAATAATTGCAACTTGAGAGCTAGAATCATAGCTAAACATATCTGCACAACTCAATGGCCCCGAGGGGGAGGGCGTAAAGGTCAGACAACAAAGGAACATATGATTATGTGCAAATTGATGCCAAAAATCTGCACCAGGAAAAAGACAGCATAAATTTTACAGATTCAGTTTTCTTTTCGCTCTTGATGGCTAAGTCAAAGAGTGTTGTAAATTTTCCGAATCAGCAGCACACTCTAGCACCACATGCTATTATTTTTAAAAAGTATACCAATTAGATTGAGCAACAAAATATTCTTAGTGGAAGGCACAAGTGCTGAGAATCTTAACAATATGCTATTTAGGAGATCTGACCTGGCAATTGGATCACTTGGGTTGGGTTCAGATTAGATCCATTTGAGTTGGGTCAATTCAGGTGAACAAGGTTCGGGTTGTATCGGGTGGGTTGGGTCGGATTTGAATTGGGTTGATTTCAGATCACTTTATTTTTTGTCAGATAATACTCTGACTCAAGTACAGGTGTTGGACAGCGACACATAACCGTGGGTTGGACACAAATTTTTTGCTTTCGTAGGACTCGAGGATAGAGTCTTGTATTTGGACACAGGTATGGGGATACGGATATGGGTGCAGGGGCAATTTTTTAATAAGCTAAATACTTAAAAATTTCACAATCATTGGTCATAAAACAATAATAACAACTTAGCTAAAGCCTCACATAAAAATAAACATTAAACTTGTGGAGTTCAATAATAAAACAATCAAAATTTCCCAAGTAAGCATAAGTGTCTTCACTCTACATCATCCCAAGGACAACTCAGTTGTGTCCGATTGCCAAAGTGGGTGTCGGACACATATTCCATGTCCATGTCCATGCCATGTCGTGTGTCGTGTCGAACACGAGTACGGCTGCTGTTTAGAAGAGTCAGAGTATCAGAGGATAAGATATCTCTAGAAAACGAACAACTTTGGTACAAGATAAATTCGGGTCAAGTCGGGTTGGGTCACTTCGGGTTTGTGTTAATTATTTTGGCATTTTCAGGTTTGGGTCGGGCCAGACCAGGTAGGGTTGGGTCAGTTTTGCCAGGTTTGGGATACATTGCATATTTGAGTGGGGCTGGTGCAGATATACACAAATGCAAGGGCAAATTAGTGTGGACTCCGTTGCTTCATCTCAATGGATAAGCCTCAAAACATACCTGAGGGAAACACAAGAAAATAACCTTCTTTCAAACGCACAAACTATCAGTCAAATTCCGTGTTTATATGATCTCCCCGCTTTCAATAATAAATATAGTTTTATCTATACAGAACATTATAGTTTTTTTTACAGTACACTGCACCAAGTTGATGAATAAAGGCACCCTAATATGTTCTTGACAGCTATCCAATTTTGTCTTAGCTCATCTTTCATTTCTTTTGATATCCACATGATCACATTAGAAGCTCTCCAGTTTATGCAGTTGGTTAGAAACAATCATTCCCATATCAACTAATTAAACTAAAATCCAACTCCAAATCCATACCTCCTAGCCCATACAAATCGGATGGGGACAGGAGGGATTAAATGTAGTGGGCTAACCCGTGAAATGCTATAAGTTGATTTGCAGAACCTCGTGAGAGAATCTTTTGATTTCCAGCCTACTACTCTACAAGAGGAGTAGAGCAGAGTGGTGAGTCACTTTGCTATAGCTCACTTAATAAAACTAGTTGAAAGAGCCCGTGCAAAGCCCGGGCGATGCTTTATACTTGAGCATAAATGGAAAAAATGAATTATATTGAGACCCTGATCTTTTAGTTGGTAGGTTAAATTTTATTTCATGTTACCAACTTACCGTAAATTCTTAAAAAAGCAATTACACCTAACCTTAAATATAATAACTGTAAATTCCATACAACACAAGTTTAATATTTTAGGACTCCATCCATTCTATATTAATCAACACTTAAACTAACATTTTTTGTTCCAAAATAATTGTCACTTTCCATTTTCTAATACCTAATTTAACTATTTTAACTTTAATAATTATATTAACTTTTTACTTTTTCAATCAATAAAAATTATTCATATTCATATTCTCTCAATACCTACACTTTGGTATCCGAAAAAATACCGTGGAAAATAGTGTTATTTAATTACATACATGGGTAGTTTTTTTAGTTAAACCTTGGTATGTGAAAAATTTTGAAATATGTCAATTAATATGGAACGGAGGGAGTATATTATTTTTATACATTACCTTAGCTATGATCTTTTCTTATCCCTGATCTCACCTTAATTTACCTTACCTCAATTTACCGTAAACCCACGTAGAATACGGTCTGAATTGTAGAGCTTTGTGCACAAGTTGAAGTGGGAAATTTATGCCAAAACATACATGTATATATACACAAAGCTATATAACCAAAGAGGTTGTAGCAAGTGACAACCGCGTCCATCTTCTAATCTTCACATGAAGAGTTCAAACCTTCGTAGAAACAAAATTTCCATTTGATGGAAATTGTGGGGTTGGTAGCTCATACTTCTCATTGACAACTTGGTGCCTTCCCTCTTCGGCCTGAAGTTTAATCTAACTTTCAAATTTGATCAACTTACTTTTAAGTTTAGCAATAGAATGATTAGGAGGTTTACTGATTATATTAATTGGTCTATATTTCATATATTTTAATATATAGATTTTATTTTTTTTTTTAAAAAGAAAATTAGAACTTTTAGTTTGTGACTTATTTTCCAGTTTGTGCTTTTATCTTGTACTATTTGTATTGAATTACAAATTAAAAAATTTATGCACTCAAGTACGAAGTCCAAATCCCTACATCAGAGTTTTGTGGACGGGAAGACCCACGAATGATGGCTCCAAAGCTTTAGTGAAAACAGTGTGAACTCATTAACTTAGTAACAAGCACATGCAGGCAATCAGCAAAACAAATTTTTTTACCATCACAACACAGCTGTTCAAGCTTTTTACTCTTTAGTATGATTTCCCCAAGGTGACTTTTTCCAGTTGTTAGAAAAATGGGCACGTCAAAGATTTAAAAATATTCAGGAACAAATTATGGCATAACAGACTGCCACCAGGATGCTAGCAGGCAAATTTATAAATAACTTATACATTGCAGAAGATCACACAGGGCTTAAGGATTTCAAAAGTTGTGTTTGGCACAGCCTGTACTGTACTTAAGAAAGGTTAAACTTCTGAGAACAAAGGCCATGCATGAAAGCTGTCCATTTCTGCAAACAGATAATTAGTTGTTTTCTTTTCCTTTTAAACCTGGAAAGCACCAATTTATACCAGTAGTAGCCTTGAAATACTTCAATCAACATAAAAAGGACCCTGATAAGTGCAGGGAGAACTAGAGCTTACGATGCAAATAGTCTCACCCCTAATATGAACATCAAAGAGATTGTTTTTTAGATAATCACAGAGAAATATTTGGTGCTACAAAGTATAGGTGGAGGTTATAGACTATTGGTAGTGGTAGGGTAAAAGTATCTTTATCAAAAACAATAAAACAATTAATAGAAATATGACCAGCATAAAGTTCCAAAATATTTAAGGAAAGCAATAATTGTAGTAAACGATAAGGATAAATAACAAGTGTCAAAGCCTACATTGATAAGATACCTCTGGAGCTCATGCTGAGATAATGCATAACTTCCATAGAAGATCATGAAAATAAACAATACACCACTAAACCCAAAAAATTGTTGTGGGCTGCCACAAATTTTTGGAAACTAACTGGCGGGACACTGCTTTTCTATAATGCATTCCCAAGTGACATTATATTTAACTAAATGGCTCATGGGGACGAAATATGTTGAAAAAGATGATAACTGCTTTAATCATTAAGTTCAATTAATTAGACCATGAAAGAAGCAAGAGTAATGCCCAACTACAATGGCGCCGTATGCAAGAGGGTGAGGAAAAGAGAGAGAGATGAAGGGTAGATTAAGTTAAATTTGAGAGAAAAAATATGGGTATTTTCGTCTTATTCAAGATATTTCGTCGGATTTTAGCCAAAACAGCCGGGACGTCACCCATGAGAATATAATGTCACATGGGAATGCATTATAGAAAAGTGGTGTCCCGCCAGTCAATTTCCAAAAATGTGTGGCACCCCACAATAATTTTTTTGCCATTAAACCTTAAGAGCTTTTTTATGTATAAGTAATCAAAAGATGTATTGCAAGGACACCAAGGGGAAGTTGTCTATTTACAAAAAAGGGAACATACAAAAACACTATGCCATCCAGCTCTCATCAATAATTTCATCTAACACAATCCACAAAATTCATAATATCACCCTTAAGCACCTACCTCCAACAATACAATGCCCTCTAAAAGCAAACTTGGAATCATCAAAGGACAAAGCTTTATCCTCGAACATGTATCGATTTCTCTCCTTCCAAATGACCCACCAAATGGCTAAAGGAACTAAATTCCAACACCACAAACCTAACCTTTCTTCATCATTTTCCTCCAAGCCATGGACACATCCTTCACACTCACTAGATGGTTGGACTTGGCCAAAGTATACACCATCAAAGTGAAGAGACAAACCGACAATGCAAAAGAAGGTGATCCGCTAATTCTTTCTCCATGTAACTCATAGAACACCCACTAGGCCCGCTAAAAACTCTTCTTCTAAGCATCTACTCAACTGGAATCTTACCCTCTACACAAGCTCAACAAAGAAACAAGCTTTTTGTTTGTTAGGGGGAGGGGGGGGGGGTTGATGGCGGATTAGAGTTACAAACAGACTCAGCAAGGAAATCCAACAATGAAGAGCCCCACAACACGTAGAGCATAAATTCCTAAATGTACCGAACCCACTATAGTCAAGAGGCCAAACCATCTCACAGAGACCATAAGACAAAACGACCCTCTTGGCAAGTAAAGCAAACTATTATCCTCTTCCCAATCATTAAGACTTCTGACATAAGTCATCATAATGAATATTGTCATCCATCAAGAGAGCTAAATAATGAAGCATTGTCTCCTTGAAACAAACCAAATCAAAAAAGATTCCAGAATTGTTACTTAAGAGGTAGGTCTCCATACCAAACATCACACAAAACGGGCACCCTAACTTAATCCTTCACTTGAAAATAAAGAAGGGGTTTTAGAAGGGTTATTGTCAGTTCAGGCAAATTTCCAACACCTAACCCCATGTGTATAGGAGCCCTTCTTACTCCACCTACCTTAGATTAAAAGAGCGTTAAGTGCAAAAAGGTGCAAAGGTCATTGGGGTTAAAAGCATGTAATGAAATCGCAGGCTTCACGAGTGCACTCTTAGCAAAACAAAAAAGGGGGAATTTGACGGGCATCTCATCAAAATCAAGAGAAAAGATAGAAGCAAAACATAGCAAAGCCAAAATAAATATTTACTTCAACAAGATGAACAAAGGAAGAAGAAGAAGAAAGAGTAAGAGAATGAGGATGAGGATGAGGAAGAGGAAGAGGAAGAGGATGAAGGAGAAAGGCGAGAGGAAGAAGAAGAAAAAGGAGTAAGCAGCAACAAAACCTAAAAAAAAGAAAACCAAGAACATAGGAAAAGATGCATGAAGCACACAGATTCGCGTTTCACACTCCAAAAAATGCAAAAAAGGGTGTGCTACATGATTGCGCTACACTCCGCACCTCACTACGCTTTTTTGTTCACTCCATGTGCTGCTTTAAACTAAGCCACCTAACCAAGTCATAGATGCCAGATTTCACACATTCTTCATAATGCAACATCCTCCTTATCAAACCTCCAAAGCCCCTTAGAAGCTTCATTCATAGCACATAGATGTCTAATAACTAAACCACCTTCAGTCTTAAGGACTACAAATTTCCTCTTAATCGACCCAATGAAGCAACTACTAGCATTCAACATTCCAAAGGAAGTTTCCGGCGATAGAGAACGCTGGCAAGAATGGTGAGAAGAGATATAGTACATAGGCAAGCTCTACATAGCTTTCAACAAGGTTAGTTGATCTCCTCTTGACAGAATTTTGGATTTCCAACTTACCAGTTTTAGATTAAGCCCCTCCACGATAGGGTCCAAAACAAGTATGGTCTTGTAAGGAGCTCTAAGAGGAAAACCCAACTAAGAAAGATGTGAGATGATCAACGCGACAACCAAAGAAATGGTCAATGCATGAATGTACAGAATCTCACTGAGAGGAATAAGAGAACTTTTTTGAAAAGGGAACTTTAAGGCCAAACGTAGCTTTAAAAGAGCATGGATGATCCTTAAATATCCCAAATTACTCTTATCACTATCACGGAAAAAAAAAAAGAGAGAATCACCGACAAAGATAAGACTGGAAAGCAAAAATTCTTTAGAAGAAGGATTGCTAACAAGACAACCATCTAGAAAACCCACATCTCTTGCTTTACTCACGAGTCTATTCAAAACCTCAATGTCCAGAATATCACGGTAATGCTTCAAAGAGTTATGAGGATAGGATATATTCAAATACATACTAACCAAAAAGACAATTAGACTTCACTCCTTAAGGATCCAGTACAAGTGTGGTGCAAATGGACCAAACTCGTCTAGCCTTTTGGATTTAGACCACATCCACCCCATATAGACATGTCTAAAATAAATTTGGACTAAGACAACAAATAGTTACATTATCATTCAACCAAATGCCTTCAATGTAATAAAAGCCACCATAAATATTTTGTTTTATACGTAATCAAAAGATTTATTGCAAAGACACCAAGGGGATGTCAACCATTTACAAAGGAAGAAAATATGAAAACACTTAGCCCTCAAGCTCTCAACCATAATTTTATCTACAAAATCCCGAAAAAAAAGAAAATTTCGTCATCAAAATCACCACAATCCAACTATACAACATCCTCAAAAAGCAAAGCTTAAAATCACTAAGTGACAAAGATTTGTCATGGAAAAGCCATCAATTGTTCCCTTCAATGTGGCCCACGAAATGCTCAAAGGAACTAAATTCCACACACCTCGAAACAATCCTTTTTTATTTTTATCTTTCCCCATGCCCCTCACACTTCTTTCACCCTATTCGGTTAAACCCAAAGAAACCCCCTTCAATGAATAAGCGAGGTTCCAAAGCAAAGAGGCTCACGAACAAAGGACTAGTAAATGATCCACATACTCTTCCTCCTCGTAAAGACGTAAACATATCGAACATCATTGCCCTCAAGCAAGCCTCCCTTCTCCATCAATAAGGCCAACAAACTACAAATGTTATCATCTTCCTAATCATTTCGAGGCCTCATACAAGTTAAATCACAATGGGTGTAGTCTCCATTTCTAGATACAATTTACTCAATCATGGCTCCCTTCCCTCGAGCCATCCTATAGAGAGCAAGAAATTGTGCTTTATGAGGAATATTGCCACTAGGGATGGCAATGGGGCCGGGAATCCCCGAACCCGCTTGGGGCCCCACCTAGCTCTGGGGAAAAATCCCCACCCCCATTGGGGATGGGGATGGGGACGGGGACGATTTTTCAAAATCCGCTCGGGGACGGGGCAGGGATGGGGACAAAATTTTCCCCATCCCTGTCCCCTTTTTCCCCGCGGGGGAAAATTCCCCGTCCCCATCCTCAAATCCCCGTCCCCGAAAAATTTAAAATTACCAAATAACCTTTATTCTAATTCAATATACATATTAATAGTAATTTTCAAATTTTAAGTTAGAAACCCTAACCTAAACTCGCTTCCCTCCTCCTCCATAATTCCATATTTTTTTCCGAATAACACTTGTTGATGTATTATTGTATTTTTTTTCCGAATAACACTTGTTGATGTATTATTGTTTGATTTTGATGTATTATTGCTTAAGCAAGTTTGAATACGTTATATTTTGAACAGGTTAAAAACCGGATCCGATTAAAAATCGGGTCCAATTAAAATTTGATTAGATTTTGGATAGCTTTAAAAAATCCTCGTTGGATCTCCGTTGGGGATGGGGATGGGGCAAAAATCATTCCCCGAAGCGGGGATGGGGACGAGGATGGGGACGAGTTTTGGGAGCAGGGATGGGGACGGGGATATACTCCCCCGTCCCCGATCCGCCCCGTTGCCATCGCTAATTGCCACACCAAATATGATGCCAAGCAAGCACCCTTGAACAATAACCATAAATATTCTTACATAACGAGTGAAGCTCACGGTAGGAGAGAGATGCCACTCACACCACCAATCAATGGAGTGGAGTGGAGTTGGCCTCTACCTTAGAGAGATAAGAGAGATAGATAATTAGAGAAATGAGTTGGCTAAGGAGAGGGATTGAGGATGTGAGACAAGCATGCAAAAAGTGTAGAGTTCTACAGCTTCAACAGTTAATTCTAAATTATTTCTAGCTTGCAATTTTGAAGGATTCTCATAGCTACATTGTGTTTATTAATTTTGGCTTCGTAAACATCCCTATTGTTTCGGTGGTGTTTGCGTAGGATTCATTTGGATCAAAAAAACTTTCGGGGGGGGGGGGGGGGACAGCTTATGGACCATGGCAAGCAGACACCATCGAAACAAGAATCAAAGCCACACAAACACAGAATCGCTAATAAAAAAGAATCTAAAATGTCGCCAATCCAGCAATAAACACTACAAGAGTACTTGTAGACATAATTATCGAACGATTTTCACACAAATATGATACCAAGTTCCCACACATCGCGAAGGATAGCAAAGGATATCTTCTAACTTACTGAGGTTTAATATGAATCTTCAGCATGATCAAAATAATTATCTTACAATTAATAGAGATTGTTTCTTAGCAACAGATCTTAGAATGTGATGACAGCTTATTTGAGGATTACGAATCACAAACTTTAACTTTCAGATAGAGCCAGTTAAGGTATAAGTGTCCCACAACTTCACCTGTATTCAGCGCTCATATTTTTCATACAAAGTGCAGTACAGTTCAGACTTGTTCCCAGAGTGTGATATCAATAAAGTGAATAAAATGCTAAAAGCCGTAAAACCCTCAGAGGAAAATCCCAATCCAGTGAGCACAGATCAAGTGAAACTGATCAATTTGACTTTCAAAATTCCACGAACTATTTCTTTTTAATCAGAAAATTCAACAAACTTAAACCCAGCAAGAGACCAAATTTCCAACCAACAATCACAGTTGCTTCCCTTTGGTAACTCAGGGTGAAAACCCATTTGTGACTCTTGCATCTAGAATTATAATTTATAAGGATTAGGGCGACCAACCTCTTGACCCTTAGAATTGGCCATGAGCTGCCTTTGGTTTACTGTTGCTGCCTCTAAAGTTACAACATGCCCATAACAATCCTTGCAAATTGCAATTGTTCATGCCCACAATGGAATCACAGAAAAGTTAAGAGAGTAAAAGGAAAGACTCCCCTAATGGGTCCTGCTTGGAAGTGGTTCTAGATGTAGGCAACCTAGCCTGCAAATACTGATGATGAAGTAAAGAAGAAAGCAGAAAGTAGAAAGTAGAATAGTACCTTGCGCTTGATCTCCTGAATGGGACTACCAGTATCTTCGATATCAGGGACGAAAGAGGCAGGAACGCGACCAGGATCGGTGAAAATAGCAACGACATAATTGAAGACACACATGGCGGCAATGGCGGTGAAGACGAGTGCGTTCATAAGGCCAGGGGAAGACCAAAGGCCGAACCATCTGTCAAGGAACACAAAGACGCTCGTGAAGTAGATGTAGCAGATTGCACCCACAACCGCTATAACTGGCACTGTAACCCTACAGCTTCTCTTGCCCATTATTACTGGGCAGCAACAATTCAAGGTTTTCCGGAGACAATTCCTTTTCAATTTTCACAGCCACCGGTGCCGTTGCCGTTGCCGGTGCGAGCAAGGAAGAGGGAACACAATTCCCAATTCGGTCAATAATTGCCGATATATGTCTCCTTTCTTGGATCACCTACTAGAATGTTACCGGAGAGGAGTTCATATTTTAATTCCAATTAAATCTGGATTCAAAATCCTGTTCAATTCATTCATACTCTACGTAATCAGTTTAATTTTCGTTTTAAAGAGTTTTTGGCATAAATTTTGGGATTCAATTGGATTTTGATACACCATTAATATATTGCCATAGTGGTACAATTTTTTTTTTTTTGTGTGTGATTAAGGATAAAAGATTACTCGCTCTCTAGATTTTTTTTTTTTTTGTATTTTTTTCACGCCACAGTTACCTTATTTGACTTTGACTGTCAATATTGTAGGTAGCGATCGTCTCTATTCATTGTCAGCACCGGAACAAAGGTTTCCTTTTTCAATTTTTTATTCTTCATCTTTATTCCTAGTTTTAGCACTTTGGGACAGTCAAAACTATTTATCGGTGGTCTGAGAGGTGTCAAAGTCAATTGATTGGTTGTCATTGGTTGTGTTTGGTGATTTGGGTTGAGTTGTGGTGGCTAATCATTGTAGTTTTGGGATACGAAGGTGTTAAGAGGGGTCGGTGGTTCTTGTTGTTCTCGGAGTTTGGAACTTAACATGATTTGATAAGTTATTTTTGGTCAAGTTTCTTCATTGTCGTCTTTGCTTTCTAGAATGTCTATCGATGTAAGTTCTCGTTAGCTTTGTTCTAATAATTCACGAGGGGGGGTGTTGAATCAGGTAGCCTATGTTGTGTGTTATCTAGATGTTTGTTTTGTGTTCTGTTGTAGTTTAATTTGCTTTTTCCATGGGCGTTTGTGTTGGGTTTGTAGTGTATTGTTCAAAGCAGTAGACATGTTGGGTTTTCATCACTAAGCATTTTTTCAGGTATCCATAGTAGTTTTTTGGGTCGCTTATTAGGGTGTCTACATTGTTGATCTCTAGCATAATATGGATTTTAAGCTTGCTTTTGGATCAATGGGTTTGTTTGTGGTGGATTTTGAGGTGGATTTTGTAGAATGTTTGTGGTGGATTCGGATGCAATATGGCCCAAACCTTAGCACCTAAAACATCTTCTTGGAGGCAATGTCCTTGATTCTTGGACATGGGGTTTGGATGGGGGATTTTGTGGGGGTTTGCCGTGGGGTTTTTGGGAGGATGGGGGCTGATTTTGTGGAGTTTTGTATTGCATTTGGGTAGATGGACGTGTGGTATAAGGTTTGGATTGTGTAGGGTACGTTCTCGTGGTGTCTTTTCCCCTTTCTTTCCTTTGCCTTTCTACTTTCAAGGCCAAAGTACTTAATTCATCCAATGATTGATAAGTATGTAACTCAACAACATTACGTATCCAATCATTTAAACCAATTAGAAAACGTACCAAAACTTGTGCATCATTCTCCTTCAAATCACAACGCCAAAGGAGATGTTCAAACTCCTTAGTATACTCTTCCACCGACTTGGATCCTTGAACTAGCCTTTGAAGCTTGACATAATTGTCTTGGACGTAGCTTTGGGGTAGAAACTTGCTTTGCAATTTGGACTTCATCTTATCCCATGAACGAATTTTGTCCTTTCCTTTGCTTGTCTCTTCTTTTGCATGTTAGTCCACCAAATAGAAGCGTGCTTTCTCAACTTCAATGCTACATACTTCACTTTTAGCTCATCATTAACCTCTTTCAAATCAAACACTCGTTCAACCGTTTGAATCCAATCAAGAAATACCTCCGGATCTAGACTACCATCAAATTCGGGTATTTCAACTTTAAAATCAAAACGTTCACCCCTTCTTGAGAGTGAACTAGGCGTGCCATATGAAGCACCTTCATCAACATTTAAAGACTCCTTTTGTAAAGCACAGTTCAAATCCATATAGGTCTTTAATTGTTTTTGCAAAAACTCAATACGCATCTTCATAGCATCAACATCCTTAGGTGAATTGGTTTGAGACTCGTCATTTGCCATTTGATTCAATCTTGATGTCAACTTAGAACTCACGTAGGGTAAGGGACGGATTTGGCTAGGTTTGAGTTTGGTCTTAGGGTTCTTTGTGGAGCTTAAGGTTCTTGATGAATTCTTGATGAGTTCTTGGAAGAACTCGAGGGTGGCGTATGAATGTGATGAAAACAAGGTGTAAAATGATGCAAGAAACGAGAGATATCAACAAGCTAAGCTCTGATAACACTTTTGATGCATATTGAATCAAAACTAATCCATTACACACGAAATGAAAAAGGATCTTTCACAAGTAAGAACTTGCGAATGTTGATTTCTCAACAAACGAATGCACGGATTGATTTAGATTGAAAAGGAACGAAGGTTAAAGGTTTGGACGAGAGTTCTAGTGATTATAACATGAATGACAATCAAGAGAAACAAAAGACTAAGCAAAAACGTACCAACTCAACGAAGAACAACACGATTGATGTAGAAACAAGATAGATTCGGCAATGGAAACCTCCTTGATTGATATAGACGCACCACAATCAATTTGATATCCAACTCCTCCTTTGCACCATCCAAGATTGCTCCCTCTTGGAATAGAAGAGAAGATTTGATCGAAAACCCCTCAAGGAATTCGAAATCTAGCTAGAATGCTAGAGAGAAACTAAAGCATGACAACTTTAGAGAGAATTTTGTGTATTTATTATGTATGATTCAATAGATTGTGTTTACAAGGCACCTTAAAGGGGGTATTTATAGTAATGGAACCTCCCCTTAGGCGTGTAATACATCAAGAAACTAGGCCTTTAAGGCTTACATCACCCAATACAAAAGTGACATCACAAAGATACAAGTGTACATAAGCTAGATTAAAATGATGATAACTAGCTCAATACTTATCCAAACTTAAAGATTCAAAAACCATGATGTAGATCTTCCAAAGCTCTTCAACTTTGATGTAGATGAATCTTCATGGATCTTGTTGTAAGTAGCTCAATAAGCCTCTTCCACAAAAGCTACCATGGATGCCATATGAATTAGAAGCTTGTAGCTCATTTAAGGGAATTGTGAAATCTTTGATAGCTTCTTCATGATGCTTATGATATGAATATGCATCATTCACCCCTTCTTAAGAAAAGTTTGCCCTCAAACTTGGAATCTCTTCACCTTCTTGATAATAAGGTTTGAGATCACATACATTGAAGGTACAACTTCCCTCATAACCATCATCTAGCTTCAACTTATAAGCATTATCACCAATCTTCTCAATGACCTCAAAAGGACCATCACTTCTTGGTTTCAATTTCCCTTTTCTTCTACTCGGAAATCTTTCTTTCTTGAGGTGTATCCATACCAGGTCTCCAGGTTTGAAAATAACTTTCTTCCTCTTTTGATTGACCTTCTCTTCAATCCTTTGAGTATATCTCATGATCTTTTCTCGAACCTCCTCATGTAACTTCTTAATCTCCTCCCCTCTCTTACTAGCTTCAAAACTGAATTTAGTTGATGTAGACATGGGAGATAAATCCATAGGCTTGAGAGGATTCTTCCCATACACAACTTCAAATGGAGATAACTTTGTAGCTCGATTTGGACTCCGATTATAAGCAAATTCAGCATGACTTAGCAAAGTATCCCAACTTTTCTTATCCTTACTCACCAAAGCTCGTAATAAGGCTCCCAATGTACGGTTGACAACTTCCGTTTGTCCATCCGTTTGGGGATGACATGTCGTGCTAAACTTGAGCTTTGTACCCAACTTCTTCCATAAGGTAATCCAAAAATGACTAAGGAATTTTGAATCTCTATCACTCACCATGGTCTTTGGGATACCATGTAGCTTCACAACTTCTTCAAAGTAGAGATTTGCAACCTTAGTAGCATCATAGGTAGTATGGCAAGGAATGAAGTGTGCCATTTTCGAGAATCTATCAACAACAACCATAATAGAATCTTTCCCTCTTTGAGTCCTTGGTAGACCCACAACGAAGTCAAGACTCACATCTTCCCATGGATGGTAGGGAATAGGTAGAGGCGTGTATAACCCTTGTGGTAGAACATGAGACTTAGCAAGATTACAAGTCCCACATCTTTTTACAATATGCTCAACATCTTTGATCATGCTTGGCCAAAAATAATAATCTCTCATCATCAAATAAGTCTTTTCAATACCAAAGTGACCAGCTAGGGCTCTTCCATGAACCTCCATAATCAATAATTCACGCAAGCTACTCCTTGGGATACAAAGTTGATTTCCTTTGAAAAGAAACCCCTCTTCAATATGAAACATCTCGTGTGGATGCTTCTTTGAGAGCTCAAATACCTCTTTGAAATCTTGATCATTCTCATACAAATCTTTAATATGATCAAATCCAGCAACTTTTGAATCAAGAATATGTATAAGCAAGTACCTTCTTGAAAGAGCATCGACACCTTTATTCAAATGGCCGGCTTTATGCTTGATCACGAATTGGAAAGATTGCATGAATTCAACCCATTTGGCATGTCTTGGATTGAGTTTATGTTGCCCTTGGATGTACTTGAGAGCTTCGTGATCACTATGAAGAATAAACTCTCCACTTAGTAGATAATGTCTCCAATGCTCAAGAGCTCTTATAATGGCATAGAACTCTTTGTCATAGGTACTATACTTGTTCTTTGCCTCATTCAACTTCTCACTAAAATAAGCAATTGGCCTTCCTTCTTGAGACAAAACCGCTCCAATACCAACACCACTTGCATCTACTTCAACTTCAAAGATTTTGTCAAAGCATGGCAAGACAAGTATTGGTGCATTACAAAGCTTCTCTTTGATGATTTCAAACGCCTTTTGAGCACTTATACTCCATTCAAACTCCTTATTTTTCAACAACTCGGTCAGAGGAGCCATAATAGTGCTGAAATAATTCTTGATAAATCTTCTATAGAAAGAAGCTAAACCATGAAATGATCGTACCTCATGGATGGACGATGGTGTAAGCCATTCGTGAATAGCTTTGATCTTGCCTTGATCTACTTGAATACCATCTTGTGAAAGCACATATCCAAGGAAGACGACCTTGGGTGAGAAGAAGGAGCATTTCTCCATATTGGCGTAGAGCTTCTCTTTCTCCAAAATACACAAGACTAGCTCTAAATGTTTTACATGATCAAGCTCACTTTTACTATATACAAGAATGTCATCAAAGTACACTACTACACATTTGCCAATCAAAGGCTTCAATACATGATTCATTAAACGCATAAATGTGGAAGGTGCATTAGTAAGGCCAAATGGCATGACTAACCATTCATATAGTCCTTCCTTTATTTTGAAAGCCGTTTTCCACTCATCACCTTCATGGATGCGGATTTGGTGATATCCACTTCTCAAATCAATTTTGGAGAAGACTACACTCCCATATAACTCATCAAGTAGATCCTCCAAGCGTGGGATAGGGAATCTATACTTGATAGTTATCTTGTTGATGGACCTACAATCCATACACATGCGTTGCGAACCATCTTTCTTTGGAACTAGTGACACCGGGACGACACATGGACTCATGCTAGGCCTTATCAAGCCCTTTGAAAGTAGCTCATCAACCTGTTTTTGCACTTCTTGAGCCTCCTTTGGATTCATACTATATGCCGCTTTATTTGGAAGAATGGCTCCGGGAATGAGATCAATTTTGTGTTCTATCTCCCTTCTCGGTGGCAAGCCTTGTGGCATCTCATTAGGGAACAAATGATTGAACCTCCTTAGGATGGGTTGGAGCCGTGGGTGTTCACGAGTTGGGGCAGCTTGTTCCTCTTGCAAATTAGCCAAAATCAACTCCTTTTGCTCATGGAACTCATGTTGATCCGCTTTTAGCAAAGAAACAATATTGGATTCCTTCTCTTGCTCCTTTTGTTGGGGTGGCCGAATGATAGAAGAAGGTGGCAAAGGAGCCAATGTGATCTTCTTCTTGTTGATGGTGAAGGAATAGGTGTTCATTCTCCCATCATGCGTGACATACCTATCAAAAAGCCAAGGTCTCCTAAGCAAAATATGGTAAGCATCCATTGGTATTACATCACACCATATTTGATCTTTATAACTCTTCCCAATGGATAAAGATACAAGCACACGTTTATCAATCTTAATGCCCTTCCCATGACTCAACCATTGAATATTGTAAGGAGAGGGATGGGGACTCACTTCTAACTTCAATTTTTCAACCATTATAGTAGAGGCCGCATTAGTACAACTACCACCATCAATAATGAGTGAACATACCTTCCCTTGAACTGTACACCTAGTATGGAAGATAGTTTCACGTTGCTCCAATTCATTTGGTGTAGAAGCCACGCTTAATGCCCTCCTCAACACAAGCAATTCTCCATCATCCGCTTCTTCAACATTTTCCTCTTCACAAACGTCATTTTCCTTCTCAAGTTGCTCTTCTTCATACTCACTTTCATGGCAACTTGGTTCAACATATAAAGCACTTTGATATTCAACAAGAGAAACTACACGTTTGTTAGGACATTCGGATGCAATATGGCACAATCCTTGGCACCTAAAACATCTTCTTGGAGGCAATGTCCTTGATTCTTGGACATAGGGTTTGGATGGGGGATTTTGTGGCTGATTTTATGGGGGTTTGCCGTGGGGTTTTTGGGAGGATGGGGGCTGATTTTGTGGAGTTTTATATTGCATTTGGGTAGATGGACGTGTGGTATAAGGTTTGGATTGTGTAGGGTACGTTCTCATGGTGTCTTTTCCCCTTTCTTTCCTTTGACTTTCTACTTTCAAGGCCAAAGTACTTAATTCATCCAATGATTGATAAGAATGTAACTCAACAACATTACGTATCCAATCATTTAAACCAATTAGAAAACGTACCAAAACTTGTGGCTCATTCTCCTTCAAATCATAACGCCAAAGGAGATGTTCAAACTCCTTAGTATACTCTTCCACCGACTTGGATCCTTGAACTAGCCTTTGAAGCTTGACATAATTGTCTTGGACGTAGCTTTGGGGTAGAAACTTGCTTTGCAATTTGGACTTCATCTTATCCCATGAACGAATTTTGTCCTTTCTTTTTGCTTGTCTCTTCTTTTGCATGTTAGTTCACCAAATAGAAGCATGCTTTCTCAACTTCAATGCTACATACTTCACTTTTAGCTCATCATTAACCTCTTTCAAATCAAACACTTGTTCAACCGTTTGAATCCAATCAAGAAATACCTCCGGATATAGACTACCATCAAATTCGGGTATTTCAACTTTAAAATCAAAACGTTCACCCCTTCTTGAGAGTGAACTAGGCGTGCCATATGAAGCACCTTCATCAACATTTAAAGACTCCTTTTGTAAAGCACAGTTCAAATCCATATAGGTCTTTAATTGTTTTTGCAAAAACTCAATACGCATCTTCATAGCATCAACATCCTTAGGTGAATTGGTTTGAGACTCGTCATTTGCCATTTGATTCAATCTTGATGTCAACTTAGAACTCACGTAGGGTAAGGGACGGATTTGGCTAGGTTTGAGTTTGGTCTTAGGGTTCTTTGTGGAGCTTAAGGTTCTTGATGAATTCTTGATGAATTCTTGATGAGTTCTTGGAAGAACTCGAGGGTGGCGTATGAATGTGATGAAAACAAGGTGTAAAATGATGCAAGAAACGAGAGATATCAACAAGCTAAGCTCTGATAACACTTTTGATGCATATTGAATCAAAACTAATCCATTACACACGAAATGAAAAAGGATCTTTCACAAGTAAGAACTTGCGAATGTTGATTTCTCAAACAAACGAATGCACGGATTGATTTAGATTGAAAAGGAACGAAGGTTAAAGGTTTGGACGAGAGTTCTAGTGATTATAACATGAATGACAATCAAGAGAAACAAAAGACTAAGCAAAAACGTACCAACTCAACGAAGAACAACACGATTGATGTAGAAACAAGATAGATTCGGCAATGGAAACCTCCTTGATTGATATAGACGCACCACAATCAATTTGATATCCAACTCCTCCTTTGCACCATCCAAGATTGCTCCCTCTTGGAATAGAAGAGAAGATTTGATCGAAAACCCCTCAAGGAATTCGAAATCTAGCTAGAATGCTAGAGAGAAACTAAAGCATGACAACTTTAGAGAGAATTTTGTGTATTTATTATGTATGATTCAATAGATTGTGTTTACAAGGCACCTTAAAGGGGGTATTTATAGTAATGGAACCTCCCCTTAGGCGTGTAATACATCAAGAAACTAGGCCTTTAAGGCTTACATCACCCAATACAAAAGTGACATCACAAAGATACAAGTGTACATAAGCTAGATTAAAATGATGATAACTAGCTCAATACTTATCCAAACTTAAAGATTCAAAAACCATGATGTAGATCTTCCAAAGCTCTTCAACTTTGATGTAGATGAATCTTCATGGATCTTGTTGTAAGTAGCTCAATAAGCCTCTTCCACAAAAGCTACCATGGATGCCATATGAATTAGAAGCTTGTAGCTCATTTAAGGGAATTGTGAAATCTTTGATAGCTTCTTCATGATGCTTATGATATGAATATGCATCATATTGTTAAGCTTGAATCTTGCTATATATGGGCTGAAGTTGGGTAATTTTCAACTTACAATTACTTTTTGTAATGATGTTTGGATATTGACCTCAGTAATGTTATGTCTTTGTTTTTGAAGACGATGGCTACTGTTGAATTAGATCAACTTGAAGATGTTGCAAGGGATCTAGAACAAGCACTTTTGTTCAACCCCCAACAATCTTGAGATAATTTGTGAACTTCAAAAAATCCATAAAGGACTTCCAAGTAATTCTTCAAAGTATTGTCTCCAATAAAACTAGTCTCAACCAAAACAGCTCAAGGCTAACTAAGATTGGGAGAATATTATAATTCCACCTTGAGAAATAATAGTAGTCAATAGATGATGTCTCTTGCCATGAAGGGGTAGGAAAGTGTCCAACTCAAGGAAATGAAGATGAAGAATATATACCACAAGAGCGGGAGTTAAAACACTCTCAGGAATATTTCAAGACTCGTGTTCCAAAGTTTGAGATAAATTCTATGCCATGCATAAAGTGTAAGACTTGCCTAAGTTCTATAGGTTCTCCAGCCAATTTGAATCATTCCAAAGGGTATTCTCTAGTGAATACCAATAAATTGAAAGAAGAGACACAACCAATCATTTTCTTGGTCTAGATCATATCACCTATGAGAGGAACACTACTAGATCGTTGGTTGAATTGTATAACCCTTCTAGCTTATGTTATATGAAAGGGAAGGTATTTAATAAAAGACCAAGCCAAGGCCCGCCAAATGTTAATACAACATAATATCAAGAAATCCAGGAAATGTAGGAGGTAACAAATCGTGGTCGGGATAATGAGATGGTCATACAGGAAAATCATGATTCCCAAGTGCGTCAGATACACACTTTAGAAGGAATTAATCAAATCACAATTCAATATTTCCATGATTCACGAACTCAACATGCTAGGAACCAGAATATATGGAATCGTAATACTTGTAAGCAATGCAATCATAGAAGTGTTGGTGGCAGTCTAAGAAAGAAAAGCAGTAGCAACAGGAATAGGTATATCAGTGGCTAGTAAGGAGCAAAAAGTAGCAGGATCAAGAGAAGACATATGCGTAGAGTCATGGTTACTCCAAGAAAGAAAAAGGATTATCGGGCGTTGCAATATGTTGTCCAGCGTCATCCGAAGCGAAGTAAACGGAGTACTAGTACTGTTTCTTCTTATAGTTGTTATATTAGTTTGGTGTCTTTTGCAAGTGTATGACTCTTAAGTCTGTGTTTGTTAGTTCTGAAGAGCTGTGTGCGTTTGTTTGTAGTAGTTATGAAGGTGCTAAGGTAGATAGGTCTAGCTTGCGGTCTAGCAGCATAGGCTAGACGTAGTCAACTCTACGTTGTTCACGTTTCTGTTCATTAATGACTCATTTGCTGAAAAAATGGTACAACAGTTGAAGTTTATCTTCTTATAATGTTGAATTTCGGTGCCTGCTTGTTCGATCGCAGCATGGTGCGGGTGTATATATCGTTGTAAACACAAATTTCGAGCTTGAAATAAATAAAGACAGGAAATTGAGAAACAAATATAATTTGTATTAATATTCGAATGTATGTAGGTATAATCTCTGTATTAAATACAATAAAGTAGTCCTCTGATTCAATCTCCTAAATTTGGGTGAGCCGATGGCGTGGACGCTTGATCTCGATCTCGAATGCAGGTCGAGCTGAAGAACTCAGTTGTAGTTCTTTACCTTAACGTGCAGAAAACTTGGAGCTTTTGATCTCGAACTTTTGTCGACCTTGATCCTTGGCGCTTGGGAGCTGGAGGTCGCTTGCAGTTCGAGCTTCTGAATTCTCTGAAGTATAGAGTGCCGAATGCCGCCGGGGTAGACTGCAGAGTGTGTTAAAAATGAGGGAGAAGACCCCAATTTATAGGCTCTGAAGGCCTAGGGTTGCCTGGTGTTCGACCTCGTTCCGAGCCGAAATTCTTCTCTTTTATAGGGTATATTTGCTTGTTTTAACCCCGTATTTTATTCGAGTTATGAGATTTTTGTAGTTTTGTAGGAAAATAAGAGAGTGACCTAAAATGGAGCCAAAACGGAGAAAAAACTCACCAAATAAGGGGTGGAGGCAGAAGGGTTGCTCGCCCGAGCAACATTTTGGCTCGCCCGAGCAACATCTCTGGAAGGACAGCAAGATCTGCCGACTGATTTTGAGCCAAGAAGAGGAGAGACAGAAAGCTGGCTCGCCCGAGCAACATACTGGCTCGGCCGAGCCATGCTTCTGCACAACAACGTGGAAAAGATCGAAGAATATGGCTAAGGCAGTGAAGAAACAGAGGGCCAGCTCGCCCGAGCAAGGGCCCTGCTCGACCGAGCTGAGCTTCTGAGCTGCCGAGGAGAAGTTGCTGAGGAACGAGAAACACGCGACGGAATGCTGCCGCGAGCACTGGCTCGCCCGAGCCAAATCCGTTTTCTGCGTACAGGCTGGAAATGAGATGCTGCGTTTTGTGCAACTAACTTGGGTCATTATAAAAGCCTTAGATGCGAATTCCATTTGAGAAAAAATTAGAATTAGCCTAGGTAATTTAGGAGTAGAATTAGATTTATTGCTTTCCTTTATTTGCTTTAATCTCTCTTAATTGTTCTTCAAGTTTTCAATTGTTCTTCATTGTTCTTCAAGCTTTCATTGATTTCTAGCATTTGTATTCAAACTTTCTCAAGCTTTCTCAATTCAAGCAATTTTCCATTGAAGTTTTACAAGCTTTCTCTCTCTTCTCTCTCTCTCTCTCTCTCTCTAATTTCCATTGTTGACTTGTTTTCCAAGCTTTATAGTGTTTGCCACAATCAACTCCATTTTTAGTGGGGAGGAGGGTCAAGGAACTCCAATTCTACTTACTAGTGAGAATTTGGGGAATTCTTGGTAATCCAAACCACAATTTCTTGTTTGTTCGGGGGAAATTCAAGTGTAGATGGAAGGTTTATTGAAGATTAGTCATCGAAGGTATAATTCCTCGTTCCCAATTTCGTTGTTCATTCATTGTCTTCATTCATGCTTTTTAATCGCTTTCATCCTTAAGTGCATTCTTTATTGCTTTCCTTTAATTGCTTTATTTATTACTAGTCTTCTGACCCGTGCGTTGCACGGGACACTATTAGATCCATCTTTTTTTTTGTTAAAATTATTTGTATGATAAATTTGTTATAGCTTATACGTTTTTAAAAATATGTTCTTTCTTTATTTAATGGAAATTTGAATATTTTTGTCAACTTCATTTAAACTCATAACTAATTTTACAATTGTTCTTTAATTTTAATACATAAATCCCTCTCAAATGAATGTATACTTATGTTATTACAAATTAATGCAGTTTTATTAGCCTCATTAGCTAAGAAGTTAGGAATTACATTATTTAAAAATTCTAAAGCAATAGTTCCTCTCTTTTTTTTAAAAAATAAATGAAGTAAACATTAACAATTCATAGATTGATGGTATGATTATTCATATAAATTGTTCATAATGCATATATATGAATTGAAGTAGAATATACAGTACGTTAATGACAACTTATGACATTGTACCTCAAAAAAAAAAAAACTTATGACATTGAACTCTTTGATTTTTTTTTTAATTAAAAACTCTTTGATAGTCTTATTAGCCAACAATTAAATTAATAGTTTAGAAAAATTTTGTTTGAAAAAAGTTTAGAAATTACTTTAAGTAGACCAAGTGATCATTGGTAGATAGGAAAAAAGATAGAAATTTTAGGAAAATTATTGAGTAACAAAAATAACAACTTAAACTGCTTAATGAACAATTGTCTACACAAAACTAAATAATTAAATAGATAGAGTATGTATAAATAGAAAATAATTCATGGGTTATAATTTTAAAATTTAATAAAAAAAATGATATGCTATTTAATAGATGAAATCTAGGGAATATATATAACAATAATTGGTTATAACTTTAAAATTTAATTAAAAAAATGATAGGCTATTTAATAGATGAAATATAGGAGCTATATTAGATATTACTTTACCAACATATCCCACATAGACGAAAGCGAAGAAATATAAAATTGAGTTAATATATGAAAGGATGTCAATTATTGTGATTCTATTGTTAGAAAATTGTACCAAACATTTTAATCATCAACTCAAACATATTAATTGTGATCGTTAATAAAGCAAGTTTGACTATCTTACATATATTACGATACATATGGAGGAAGAAGTTGAACACTTAAGGTTAAAAGTTGTCAAATGATGATAGAAAATGGTGGTAATTAAAATGAAGAAGATTAAATAAATAAATAAATATTTTTTAAAATTATAAACACCTCTATTTATATAAGTATGAAAATGCTTACTAAGATGATAAGATGTTTATATTAAACTAAAGTAGCTAAACTAAATTAAATTGTAACTAAAATAAAAATATAAATATATTACAATGTTATTTTGAATTTGTTAAGACAAATAAATTAAAATCCATTAGAACCAAACATTACAATGTTACTTATCATTTTGCTTCTCAATAAAATTGACCATTATGTTCAATCTTTAATTGACATTTAAATACATACATAAATTAATAGCTATATTATATTACTATGACAATATATATGCACATGATTTTGTAAAACTGAAAATGTGACAAATTCTAACGTGTCAATCAATTATTAATATATGACACCTAAAATTCAGTTCATAATATTTCATATGTATCAATTCTTTTCAATCAATGTTAACATGCAGTTTCATTACATTAACTAAATGTAAAAACGCAATAATCCAAGCATCTAAACAACAATGCATGTAGTTTAAGTGAAAACACAAACAAAATTTTAACATATTTACATATGTAGTGGCAATTAAAATATAACTTTTTTTTTAGTTCGAAGTAATACATAACTTCATGATATAAAACAAATCTACATAATAGTTAGTGGAACAAAGTTGATAAATCTTAAAATGATCGAAATGAAAATACAAACTCACTCTTTAAAGCAAGTGAAGACACCCAAATTGAAAGTAGAAGCTCATGAGCCAAACACTTTTCAACCTTCAAAATAGATTTGCCTTCTTCATACATTGTGACAATTACTGCAAAATAGTAAAATGAAATGTATAATTATCAATCTTATTAATCTAACAACAACAAAACTAATACTCAAGTTTGAAAAAAAAAACCTTAGATTCGATATGATAATTGTATTGAAAGGACAAAGAATATATTTTTATGCTAAATGAGTAGGTTGTCACAAACAATTGATCCAACCATTTATACACCATTTTTTTAGGGGATTTATATACAAATCGTTAGAGATATCAATGGACATCCATGAAGACATAATATCCATAGGTTACAAAATTTAATTTGAATACATTAACTCTATTTGTAACTTAAAATATATTAACTTATTTTGTAACTTACAACATTTACTATTAATAATTAATAATTATTTTATAAAATTTAAACTTGATATTAATATCTTTGTAATTGAAAAGGAGAACAGAAAAAACAATAATTTGTTTGGAACAGAAATTAGGTTATATGTTGTATCTTAAACAAAAATTTGAAAGACATTTTATGAAAGTCAAAGTTGATTGAAAGCCAATGCATGGCAAACGTTGCTACAAACATGAGTCAAATGCTATATCTCCCTCCAAAAAAATGTAAATGAATTTAATATAATGTCTTTTCAAAGATAATATCACTTTAAAAGCCACATATTATCACCCTAACATATGAAATTAATTTTCTCTCCTATTACTCTGCAAAGTCTAAATATTTTTTTAAATAGCATAAGTGGTCCTTTTATATTAATATATTTTTGATATTAACACATTTTTATTAAATTAAGGTCAATCAACACCTTATCTATATTAATTTATCATTTTACTGCTATATATTTCATTTTATACAATTTCCCTTTTTGTTAAAAAGAAGATTACTTTAATAAATATTCTCTTATAAATATACTCTATTTTATATGGAAGTAGTTTTTTTTAATATTATGATATTTTTATAATAGTTAGGTAATATTATTTATTAGTTGTTAACTTGTAGTAACTCTCATTGTAAATTAATATATATAAAATAACTTTTCTTTAAATTTTCATTTCAGTATGTTTATAATATTATATTTTTAAGTAGTGGTATTTTTTCATTGTTAGAAAGTTAGTAGTAACTTGCCACATCAATTAGTATATACAAAAGAATGTAATTAATGTAAGGAAAAAGGTAAAAGTAACCAATTAATGTTTTCCAAAAATACCCTTATAAAATCACACAAATTCCACCATTGCCCTTTGTACCCAGTTTTATATATATATATATATATATGATATATGATATATGATTATCATGTCTAGATTAGTTTAATGCTTTCATTTACATAATTTATCGTTTTCCGCATCGAGAAAAACCCCTTTACACAAACCGATTACCTTAATCAAGCCTCACACCCATCCCTGAGATCGACAATCCTTACTTATAAAACCACAAAAATTACAACCGAACAATGGCGCCGTTGCCGGGGATGGCGTTATTTGGTAGATTAGGTGATTGGTTTGTGTGTAAATAGTTTAATTGCTTTCTTAATTATGTTAGAAAAATGTAGCACAAAAACTTGAATATCGAAAAAAACAAAAAAAAACAATAAAAAAAACAATAAAAAAAGAAGAAAAAAAAAGAAGATGGCATGTTTTAGCTTCCCTCAAAATGAGCAAGAATTATTTTGTGATTATCGTGATAGATTAAATGATTATCTTGCTTATTGGGCCCCTCATGGTTATATTTATTCTAATTGGGAAGTGTTAGTTGTTACTAATGAGGGATTGAACTTCGAGACCCGTTCTCTTCTGAATTACTTTGATTTCAATGTTGAAAATGAGTATCGGGCTTGGGAATTATTTGATTGGTTGTACACGGATACTCGTCAATTTGGGGAGACTTTTTATTCATCGGGTTCTTGTTTTGGCAATCCGTGTGCTCTTCATGCTCAATTGCACTATGAGAAACGTTATGATCTTTCTCCATGTGATGATGTTGAGTTTCGTCATTTGTGTGTGCATTGTGAATCTCCGTCTCATGCTTCCGAATCTTGTAGACTAGATAAAATTGGTGCTGAAATAGTTGGCTTACAAGATAGGATGAATAAATGCATGCAAGAATTTGAACACGTGCTTAAACCTAGGGTGGAAACTTATCTTGCACAATTGGTTGATTCGAATGTTGAAATAGGTCATTCATCGTCTTTGAGTCCTGAACTGCATGACGATTCTTCTGTATATGATTATGATTATGATGATGACTACTGTAATGGACATAGTTTTGAAGGAGGATTAATGATTCCTTAGCTCTAGCCCCACCTAGTGAGCATGAGGAACATGATGATTTTGTGTGTGATGATGAAGAACTAGATGATTACATGCTTGATGATGAACCATTGTCCACACCGTTGTCCATGCCTTTGTGTGAAGAAAATAATGAGTTTATTGAATGCTATGATGCTTGTGATATAATTGAGCATGATCTTGTTGAGAGTGAAATTGTATCCTTTGTGATTGAATGTGTGCTTGATACCGATTTGTTCACTTTCATTGAAAATTATTGCATTAGCGAGGCATTAGCTACCCTTTCTTGTAAATCCATTGATGTGAAATCTTGTGATGATGAACTTGAGTCTATGGGGATTGATCCTAAGTGTTTAAACTTGGTTTGTGACAATGATATTTTTGATGGTGATATGCTTTATGAGTCGTTGTTTGCATCCAAGTCTTTGCATGAGCATGTCCATGAATGTGTTGTATTGCACTCTCCCGTTGATTTGTATACCCAATCTCCATTTACGAGTCAATGGGAGGAGCCTTTTATCATGTCTCACTTCACCATGCCTAGGAAAGTCTTGTACATTCTTGTAGTTCATTCTTTCTATGACTATTCTAAGGCATTTGATAAATTGTTAAGGGCACTAATGTTTGTTTATGTGCCAATGCGAGTGTGCTCTTACCTACACCACTCTGAGATGCATGAGAGGATGCATGATTTGTTACTCCGGGCGTTGACTGGTTCTGACTTGGTGCCCGATATCGTGAGGTGAGAAGGGGTGAGTTTATCGATAAGAAGCCTTTTAGGTAATATCCTTCCTCACCTTTCTTGTACAATTAGTGAGTTGGTTTTATTTTCTTCTTTTATTTTCTGTTTGTGTGTGTCTTTTTCTTTTAATTTGGGATGCTTGCTTACCTACTTCCGTTTCCATTTGAGTATACGGCAACCTCTTTGTATGGGAGTGGGAGGGTAATTTGCATTCCAGTTTTCGAGTCTAAGAAAAGAGAAAAAGAGGTCGTTTTGTAAATATTTTAGTTTGTTTTCTTAGTTCATTATCCTTAGTGTCTTGTGTAGTTTGTTTTTCTGTTTGATCTTGCATGTGAACCATCACACATAGTATGTTTTCTTGTTTATTTCTAACCTATGTGTGATGTTCTTTGGATCGTGGATTGAGTGCTTTTAATTGAAGATCTTGAGGTAATTACTTTCCAATCTCTCTTTATGTGAATATATCGATGATCCATGTTGCATGCTTGGTTTTCTTTTTGGGTGGCGAACCCCTTGAATGTGAATGTTGGGATTATATTGCTGTTGGAGCCGTGTGGGCTCGGGTCGCCACCGCTTTTTATGTGATAAGTGTTTTGTATATATGTTTTTCTTGGTTTTCTACCTTGCTTGTGACACCCTTTTCATGATGGAGACATTGTGATATCTTGTGTTGGAGTGGGGGTGCTATTTTCCATTTGTCATGGGTAGATCACCTAGTTTTTGAGTCTTTTGTTTTTGTTTTTCTTAGTTTGTGTCCAAAAATCTAAAAATATATTTTTTTGTGTGAAAGAAATAAAAAGGGGGAGAAATGTTGTGAAAAACCCAAAAGTTGTTTTTCTTTTTGAAGATGTTTCCGTTCACAGTTGTGTAGATAGTTGTCTAATAAGTTGATTCAATCAGTTAGAAGCGCCCGGTATGAATAATGACAGGCCTTAGGAAGGATTTTTGCCATGACTTATCTCTATTAGACCTTTACATGGAATGGGAAAGCGGAATCCTCAAATCTTACACGCTTTGATTGTGTCTTCTTACCTAAGTTAGACGGTTTTAGTTGTTCAATTGCTTAAGCTCTTAATTAATGCATTAAATAATTATTGTCGGGCCTACCGTCATGGGTTGGTTTGGGTGGATCGGCACCCTATGCCCCTTAAGTGCAATGACTCACGTATGGAGAAACCCAGCAGGGAGGGTAACCCTTTGCGAAGGCCGGTGCTTAAATCCCGCAAAACCCGACACAAACGCTCTAAAAGACACAAAACGGATTGAGTGGAAATAAAAGAGCATAGGTTTTGAAAAAGAAAGAAAAGAGCGAAACAAAGACGAAAAGAAAAAAAGAGTTGAGCAAAGGTTTGGTAAGAAAGAGAAAAGTAGAAAAAAAGAGAAGAAAAAGAAAGAAAAATGAAAGAAAAGAGTGTAGTAAGAAAAAGAAAGAAAAGAGAGGTTGAAAGAAAAACCAAGAGTGAAGTAGGATAGATAATCCCGAGCTTGAGCATGAGAACAACTCTGATTGTCTGGTTTAGGATAGGAAGGACCGACCAGAGCCCACTTGCACATATGCACGAGGTGTTTTGCTCATCAGGAAGTGTTTTGGTTCAAAATCTCAAAGACTGGCAGTTTTCCAACCTTCGTGTCTTAATTTGTTTATACTTGCTTCTTCCAATTGATTGTTGAGGCGGGTTTGGGAACTAGGTGCATGATTGGGGACGGGAACATCTTCTTTGCTTTTGTTTTGTTTTGTTTCGGTTTTCGGTTTTCATTTCTTTTTCTTTCCCCTTTTTCTTTTCTTGTGGCTTTTGTGGGTATAGTTGCTATAAACCCTCACGAGAACTACCTCGTCCACCCGGGCTGCCGGGGGGTTTAAAGGGCTTGATGCATGTGCTAAATGCATCCGCGATTCCTGCGAAAGTGAGTTAGGTTTTTCGTTTTTCTTTTTAGTCCTTTTCTTCGTTTTAAGTTTGCTCGGGGCGAGCAAACCCTTTTGTTGGAGTGGTGTTCGGCCTCGTTCCGAGCCGAAATTCTTCTCTTTTATAGGGTATATTTGCTTGTTTTAACCCCGTATTTTATTCGAGTTATGAGATTTTTGTAGTTTTGTAGGAAAATAAGAGAGTGACCTAAAATGGAGCCAAAACGGAGCAAAAACTCACCAAATAAGGGGTGGAGGCAGAAGGGTTGCTCGCCCGAGCAACATTTTGGCTCGCCCGAGCAACATCTCTGGAAGGACAGCAAGATCTGCCGACTGATTTTGAGCCAAGAAGAGTAAAGAGTAAAGTCGCTCGCCGAGCAACATACTGCTCGTAGAGCCATGCTTCGCACAACAACGTGGAAAAGATCGAAGAATATGGCTAAGGCGGAAGAAGAACAGAGGGCCACCGCCGAGCAAGGGCCCCGCCGACCGAGCCGAGCTTCGAGCCGAGGAGAAGTTGCTGAGGAACGAGAAACACGCGACGTAATGCTCGCCGCTCGAGTGCACTCGCTCGCCCGAGCCAAATCCGTTTCTGCAGTGCCGGAAATGAGATGTCGCTTTGTTGTGCAACTAACTTGGGTCATTATAAAAGCCTTAGCTGTGATTCCATTTGAGAAAAAATTAGAATTAGCCTAGGTAATTTAGGAGTAGAATTAGATTTATTGCTTTCCTTTATTTGCTTTAATCTCTCTTAATTGTTCTTCAAGTTTTCAATTGTTCTTCATTGTTCTTCAAGCTTTCATTGATTTCTAGCATTTGTATTCAAACTTTCTCAAGCTTTCTCAATTCAAGCAAGTTTCCATTGAAGTTTTACAAGCTTTCTCTCTCTCTCTCTCTCTCTAATTTCCATTGTTGACTTGTTTTCCAAGCTTTATAGTGTTTGCCACAATCAACTCCATTTTTAGTGGGGAGGAGGGTCAAGGAACTCCAATTCTACTTACTAGTGAGAATTTGGGGAATTCTTGGTAATCCAAACCATAATTTCTTGTTTGTTCGGGGGAAATTCAAGTGTAGATTGAAGGTTTATTGAAGATTAGTCATCGAAGGTATAATTCCTCGTTCCCAATTTCGTTGTTCATTCATTGTCTTCATTCATGCTTTTTAATCGCTTTCATCCTTAAGTGCTTTCTTTATTGCTTTCCTTTAATTGCTTTATTTATTATTGTCATGTTTAGATTAGTTTAATGCTTTCATTTACATAATTTATCGTTTTCCGCATCGAGAAAAACCCCTTTACACAAACCGATTACCTTAATCAAGCCTCACACCCATCCCTGAGATCGACAATCCTTACTTATATAACCACAAAAATTACAACCGAACACCTAGGGTTTGAGTTGGGCTTTGGGCTTAGGCCCAAATTAATTAATTATCCATTTATTTAAAATAAAGAAATAATTACTATTTTTTGCATCATAAATGACACGTGCCACAACACTATTGGTCATGTGTATTTCCATTTAAAATTTAATTAAATGGACCGCCGAAATTAATTTAACACGTGGCGGATAATAATTGGCCAAAATAAATTTAATTTATTTTCCACGCGTCATTTTCCGATTTGCCGACAAAATTTTGCCTTCTACAAATGCCCCCTTCGAGAGTCAGCCGCGGACACGAGTTTGGGGTGTTTGAAGCGATTGGGTGTCGAACATAATTTGCAAGACTTGGTAGGCAGAATGATATGTCCAAAATGTTATCTGGGCCGCATGGAATGACAGTTTGACAGTTGGGCCATGGGGAAAAAAATGTTGCATGGATATATTTGGATATATTTTTTTTTACCACTAATCTCCCAATTTCTCTTTTTCTCTTATTTATTTTTATTGAATGGCCGCAAAGGAAACAAATTTTTGTTGACATGCCAATCAACCATGAGTTGATTACACACACACACACACACACACACATATATATATGAAATTTCATTCCGAATAAACACTAATTGTTGTGGGAGTTTAACAGGCAGTATGATTCTTCTTTCTCTATTTAAATTGGATAAAATTTAATCCATAATTTAATTAAATAAATTTCTGAATATCCTTGTGGAGTTAAATTGGTATTGGAATTGGATTGCAGCTAGAGTTGGGATTGGAGTAGAAGACTCATTGATTGCGAATTAGAGTTGTGGTTGGAGGGGAGACTTACATACAATTTACTAAAAATTGATCGTTGATCTCTGCTCAGAATCCTCCAGTTCCTTCCTCTCAACCACGAAACACAGTACCATCTTTTCTTCTTAGTACTCTTCTTCTCCATTGTTTTTGTTTTAACGTCATATCCATGAACATAACTTGACCCCTTTTCTTTTTCTTTTTTTTTTTGCAATTACAAACAATTCTTGACATCCCTTTAGCATCAAACACTACGCTCCTTACTTCGATCGAGAAGTATGACACCTTCTTCTAATTGCATTTTTTTTAATATTTGTTGCTCAGTTTGCTCCTATTGGTATGTATATATATGTATATAAACTTTCCACCGGGAATTGAACTTAGGAGGGCCTCTAGAACAACAAAGCCTTGAATATAGAAGAAAAGACCACATCTTTACACTCACCAGAGACTTCTTTCATCAGTCTTATCATTTGTTTCTTTAAGACTTCCCGACTGTATGAGGAGATGAAACTAGTTCGATTCGATGTTGCAGTTGGCCTTCGATCTTGAGGTTGGAATGCAAATTTTGGTAGCTAACCACCTGTCAGGAATTGAACTCCGTTTCCCTTGCCCTTTTTTTTCTTTGTGCGTTTCTCCTTTTCACATTCCTTTTCTTTTTTTCACATCTGTTTTTTTTTGCCTCTTTTTTTCATTTTTTTTGCCTTTTTCATTATATATATATTTTTTGGCTTTTCCATATATATATATATATATATATATACACACACACACACACACACACATACACACACAGATATATACACACACACACACACACACACACACACACACACACACACACACATATATATATATATGAAATTCAACACTTGTCTTTTTGTCAACCTTTCTTTTTCAAAAAATTACTTAGGGGTACCCTAACTTTTGGTGAAATGTTTTTCTAGTACCCCAACTTTTAAAAACTAATTTTGGGGTACTCTAACTTTTAGAATTAGAAATAATTAGGTGAATTTCCGGCCAATGATTTGAATTCACCGGTGAGTTTTAGGCGGGAAATTGATTAAGTGTTTTTGTGGATGAAAATGCCCTTTGTTTTCGTGGACGAAAATGATTTGAATCAATCGGAGTTTCGCTGGAAATTCACCTAGTAATTTCTAATCCTAAAAGTAAGGGTACCTCAAAATTAGTTTTGAAAAGTTAGGGTACCAAAAAATTGTTTCTTCAAAAGTTAGGGTACCTCTAAGTAATTTTTTGTTTCTTTTTGGTGCAGTGACCAGAGGAGGATTCTACTGAATCGTTGCTAACTTCTGAAGGTTGATCTGCGTCATTGTCTTGGCTTGTACGGGTTACTCCTCAACATGCCGTCGTAGAGTTGTTCTGGACAATTCTCTCAGAAACGACGATACTGTCTGGGTCGACAGAGTCCTTGCTTTGCTTTAGGTGGATTACTCCTCAACGTGCTAACGTAGGGAAGTCATAGACTACTCTCTTCAGAACTGTCTGGGTCGATAGTGTCATCGCCTCGGCTTCCTTGGGTTACTCCTCAACAGATCGGCGAGAGTAGTCCTAGACTACTTCTTCAGATCGCTCGTCGATGTTGTCATCGCCTCGACTTCCTTGGGTTACTCCTCAGCGACGTAAAGTAGTTTTAGACTACTCTCTTCAGGACTGTCTGGGTCGATAGTATCATCGCTGATAGAGATCATGGTGCACTTTGTTGACTCGTCTTTGAAATCGCCGTCTGTTACCATTTTGGACAAGAAAGACGATGCCATCGAGGATGGAATAACACTTCGAGTTGATGTACTGACGCCGCTACCCTCTAAGAAATCCTTGCTCCACGATAAGCTCACAGATTCTCATTGGAGTGTCACTTCTACCCGCGATGTACTAAACTCAAACGGCACTATCACACGCAACTATAAAGCTCTAAAGCTTATTTCTCCTTTGTTCGGAGCTTTAGTCCCAGTACAAAAACCATCGCCCTTGCTTTACCATCGTATTGCAGACGGGTCAATAACATGGGGGACTTTCTCGCCTAACGAAAACTTCTATATTCCATGTTACTGGGAGTGGCTTGAGGACGTTCTTGGTCGTAATAAAGACAAACTCATAGACTCGAGGATTTACAACATATTATATGCGTCCTTGTTTTCCTACGACCTCAGAATCAATGTTTTCAAGACTTTCTGTGAATTATGGTGCCCTACTACTAACACCTTTTGCATAGAGGATGGAGAAATATTGATTTCCTTGTGGGACATGTGGAAAATAGCTGGGCTTCTGGCCAGTGGGTCTTATTATGAAGAAGTTGTTCCTTCCGCCCAAACGTTGTTGTCTGCCGGTAAAGAAAATAACGACATACCAAAGTCCTGTATTTATCTTTTTTCTGCTTTTTGTAACCAATGTCAAGATGTCGATGACATTATTCAACTTCCTGCTAGCGAACGGGTGCGTTTCTGGTATCGTGGCTCGAAGAATTATGCAAGTCCTCCCCCACGAGATAATAGAAGACGGAAAGGAGTTCCACCCGAGACCTCTTGTCCTCTTGGATCCATCGCTAAACGTCCGGCACAGACCAAGAAGGAAAGGGATCCTTTTGTTCTTCTCGGCGTTGTCGAGTCACTGATCGAAGAGGTCTACCTGGCCACCCTCATATCTTGCTGGTTATGTTGCTTTGCACTACCAACTGACAAGCTTAACCTCATCCGCCCTGGTGTGTTCAAGGCTGCCAGCCAGATTGCACATGGGCAATGTGTGAATTTGGCCATCCCAACTTTGACTAGTGTCTACCAAGGTTTGCATAAGATCTCCTCTGCTAAGAATTTGAGTAAGCTGGAGGTTATTTTCCCTATGCAATATGTTTACGACTGGTTGGACACTTATTTCGAGACTCATTTTGAGCATCGTAAGTTCAATGACAACCATTCTCCCCAAATGGTTAAACTTTTAGGAGAAAGAATGGACAAAACATTTGATCGGCTGGGGTCACGCGAATTACTAAGGCGTCTTGAGGAGTCACGTGTATATTGTACTACTGAGTTGAGGGACACCAATCGAGAACTGACTGACACTCCTGCATTGTCCCCTGGCTGGAAGGCTTACATGGTCTGCATGCGTAGCGGTTTTCTGGCGCTACGCCAGGGGAGGACTATCGTAATAGAGTCGTACTTCCCTTGTAAATTCGGGCGTCAGTTTGGTTTTTATCAGGATGTGCTTAGTGATCCCAACAAGACTATTCGCGGTGGTGCTTTAGAAGACGCGGCATGCTACTGGTACAATCTGACAAAGCATGGGCTGAGATCCACAATGGATCGCTCCTTGCATGCATCAAAAGTCCATGCCGGTTCTGATGAGAGTATGCCAAGTGGTGGAAATCTTACCGCCAGGATCTCTTTTCTTCGGAGACTAAGAAGCTCATTCATGCCGATACAATGTCACCTAAGGCTCGTAGGGCGAAGGTTAATGACGATGTCTCTATTCTGGTTGTCACTGATGGAAAAGCAAAAACACATAAGCCTATCATGCCCCCTACCGTTCAAGTTGTTCCTCCTCTTGATGATCTTAGATTGGAAGGAGATGGTAGCTCTTTTATTGGTCCGGACTTATCTCCTCAAAAGAGTTCTCATGATTCACCTGGGAGGGAGAAAATTGAGGCTTTGAAAGGTTTAGATATCCCGCCAAGGTCCAAGGGTAAATCAAACAGCGCGACAAGCTTGTCTAAGTCCAAAAACAGAGCAAAGGCAAGTTTAAAACTCATCAACCTACCCCTTTCCCCCTTTGTTTCTTTTGCTTGTGGAGGATACGTAAACGAACAAGGATCTGCTTGAAGAAATGTTCGGTGATGATGGCAGTGAGAACACCTTAACGGCACCGCTCGCAAAGGGTTGTGACATAATGCCCCCACCAGTACAAAATGCTGATAGGGCTCATTCTCCTACTCCATCTACTTCCGTCTATTTTCCTGGGAAGATTTCCTATGGCTTGGCTGGTGAGGTGCGACGACGGTTTCTTCAACAGTTAAAGAGGTATATTCCATGGACGGAAAATGATACTAAGAACCTGAGATCAGAGGCCGAGAAGTTCTATGGAAACTTGTCGTCCCTTGATGCAGATCCTTCGGAGCTAAAGGAACTTGTCGAAACATACTTGCAAGGAGTTGAACGGTGCCTCAAGTTAGAAGCTCAAGTGGAGAGGCGAATCCCTACAGCAGAGACCTTAGCCAAACGGGAAGCTTTATCTTCTGAACTCCGAGCAGCCCAAGCCTCTGTTGCCGAGATTGACAAGCACTTTGACGAAGAAACTTCGACTATATTTCGTGCTCATAAGCGTAGGAAGACACTTGAGGCTGAACTTGAGGAAGTGAAAGCGGATGAGCAGAAGTTGCATAGCAAGCTGGCCGAGACTGATGCTTCACTTAAGAGGGCAAAAGACAAAGTGTCTATTCTTGAGCGGGAACTTGGTGCTTTGGAGACACCGCAAGCTACTGAAAAGGAGAAGGCTGAAGTTGTGACATCGAGGAGACATTTCCAAGAGCTCTTGAAGAAATTAGACGCTTGAGATTTGTTCAGCATTTTTACTTTGAATTTTGTCGAATCTTTTTATTTTCTTTGGCTTTTTTTTAGCGGACTGTTATCTTAATCTTTTTGATTTTGTTGTGTGTTATCGTTAGTTATACTGCAATAAAATAGCTCTAATTTCTAATTTATGAAATAACATGTGTGACAACACTATATATGAAACAAACTTTATTTAACTTTCTTTTACGGCTGTACCAAGCATATGCCTAAGTTGCCTACATACCTAAAGGGAATGCAGAATGCCAAAAGGATCAAGCCATATATAGTTCATGTAAGAAAAATAAATTTTTTTTAATTATTTGGCCGTTCACAGTTTATACTCTTGCGGGCCAGGAGTATTACATTTTTTTGTTTTTGTTTTGCCATACACAGTTTATACTCTTGCGGGCCAGGAGTATTACATTTTTTGTTTTTGGTTTTCCGTACACAGTTTATACTGTTGTGGGCCAAGAGTATTACATTTTTTTGTTTTTGTTTTTCCATACACAGTTTATACTCTTGCGGGCCAGGAGTATTACAACAATGAAATGAAAGGAACTTAAAAATAAAACAGAAATTGACTTTTTTTTTTGTGTGAACAGTTTAGGCTCTTGTTCGGGAGCTTACAATTGTTGAACTTCAAGGATAGTACCGCTTCAGGAACGAACTTCCCGTTGATTGGTCCAATCTGCACTCCTTCTGTGTCGACTATCTTGTAGGAACCGTTTGTGTAGACTTCGCGCACTACATGAGGGCCATCCCACTTGGAAGTGAACTTGCTTCCAGACTTGCGCGAGACAATGATAGGTCTTCTCACAGCTAGTACTTGATCTCCAACACTGAAAGAGTGTGGCCGAACCTTTTTATTGAAAGCTCGCGACAGTCGAGCGTGATAACACTCCAACTTCTGTTGTGCTTGAAGTCTCTTCTCATCAAGGGCTTCTAGCTCATCTAGGAGAAGCTTGTGATTTTCCTCCTCGGCCAAACCCTCTTGTATAGCAACATAAAGTGGCGGGACTTGAATCTCCAAGGGGAGCACAGTTTCTACCCCGTATACAAGGGCAAAGGGTGTTGATTGTGTCGACGTCTTCTAAGTCATTCTGTATGCCCATAGAGCTTCCCCTAACTTCTCATGCCAATCCCGCTTGGACTTTGATGCAATCTTCTTAAGCAAGTTGCACAATGTCTTGTTGAAGGTCTCTGCCAAGCCATTTGCAGGAGCGTTATACATGGACGACTTATGTTGAGCAAACTTGAACTTTTCACAAAAAGTCGTCATTAAGTTGTTGACAAATGGCTATCCATTATCAGTGATGATGTACCGAGGCACGCCATATCGGTAGATGATGTGTGTCCTTATGAAGTCAACTACATTTTCCTTCTTGACTTCTCTAAGAGGAATCGCCTCCCCCCATTTAGAGAAGTAGTCTGTAGCGGCCAAGATGTAGGAGTGACTAGCTGATGACTTAGGCGTAATTGGTCCAACAACATCAAGACCCCATGCCTCGAATGACTACGATGCCACCGTAGGATGAAGTGGTTCCGGAGGCTGGTGTATGAAGTTAGCATGGAATTGGCAAGCGTAACACCTCCTAGCATAGTCCATGCAATCTTGTACCGTCGTGGGCCAATAATATCCCATCCTCTTGACACGGTCCTGAAGCTTAGGACCCGATTGATGCGCGCCACACGTCCCTGAGTGAGCTTCTTCCATCACTTGCTTTGCCTCGTCCAAGCCTAGACATCTTAACCAGAGTCCTGAAGAGGAGCGCCGATAGAGGGTACCATTGTAGTAGAAGAACCGAGAGGCTCTCCGTTGGACTTCTGTCTTATGCCTAGAATCACTAGGTAACTTTCCATGCTTTAATTAGTCCATGATGGGTTGGCGCCAATCCTCCACCTCGGTTTCAAGAGCACAAATTACGTTGACCTCTTCTTCCAACTCTTGGTCTGGCGGTGTTACGACCCATCGACTGCATACCGGGATCGTTATGTTCTCTTCTGCCCCCAGTGCTAAGGTGGCCGCCAGATTAGCGAGTGCGTCAGCCATCTTGTTGGAACTCCTTGGAACATGCTCTACCTTGACTACGTCCAATTTCTCCAGCAATTGTAACGCTAGCTTGTGGTACGACACCAAGTCTTCCTTCTTAACTCATATTCTTCAAGAAGTTGCTTAATGACCAACTGTGAGTCACCATAGATGTTGAGCTCTTTTATCCCCATTTCAGTAGCCATTTGAAGTCCTAGGACCAGTGCTTGGTATTCCGCCATATTGTTTGAACATAACTGAGTGAGAACAAACGAATATGTTAGAACGTGTCTTTCAGGAGACACAAAGACAACTCCTGCTCCAGCGCCATCATGCCTCGTCGCTCCGTCAAAATACATATCCCATGATGGAAAGATGTCTATGAAGAACACGTCTTCCCCTGGCAAGTCATCACTTATCTCCCAGTTGTCCGGAATCGGGTGCTCGGCTAAGAAGTCTGCTAATGCCTGTCCCTTGACTGCTTTTTGTGGGACATAAACAATATCGTACTGTTTCAAGATCATGGCCCACTTTGCTAGACGACCACTCAACACCGGTCTAGACAAGATGTACTTGATAGGATCTGCCTTAGAAATGACATGTACAGTGTGAGACTGCATGTTAGTGCCTTAGTTTTTGAACAGCGAAAACCAAGGCTAAACATATCCTTTCTATGGGAGAGTATTTCAACTCAGCCCCGACCAAAGTTCGACTTAGGTAATACAATGCTCTTTGCTTTCCATCTTCAGTGTGTTGAGCGAACAACGCCCCCAGTGATCTCTTCTGTGCCGTAACATAAAGTATAAGGGGCTTGCCAGGGATTGGTGCTCCTAGTACCGGAGGGTTTGAAAAGTATTTCTTGATGGCCTCAAAAGCTTTTCGGCATGAGTCATCCCACTCGAAAGGAGCACCCTTCTTCATAAGATGACTGAACAGTCGGCGAGATTTGATATGAACCTTTGAATATAGGCTAATCGACCCTGAAGGCTACGAAGCTCCTTGAGATTCTTTGGTTCTGGCATTTCCTGTATAGCTTTAATCTTTGCTTGATCAACCTCGATTCCTCTATGGCGGACAACGAAACCTAGAAACTTCCCAAATGTAACACCAAATGCGCACTTCAGAGGATTCATCTTAAGTTGACACCTCCTCAACCATTCAAAAATTTGACGAAGATCCTGAAGGTGATCCGCTCTTTTCCTTGACTTAACCACCAAGCATCGACATAATATTCCACTGTCTTATGAAGCATGTCGCCAAATATTTTATGCATCGCTCTTTGGTACATCGCTCCGACGTTTTTCAAGCCGAACAACATTACTTTGTAACAAAATATGCCCTTTGGTGTCCGAAATGTAGTCGCATCTTGGTCTTTTGGTGCCATCTGGATTTGATTATACCCAGCGGTGCAATCCATGAATGACAAGGCTTCATGACCTATGGTGTAGTCAATCATAAGCTCCGTGATGGGTAAGGGGAAATCATCATTTGGACAGGCTTCGTTAAGATCACGAAAGTCCACACAGATGCGAAGTTGTCCGTTTTTCTTCCTTAGTGGGACAACGTTTGCAATCCACATCGGGTACTTCACCTCCCGAATGAATCCTGCTTCGATGAGCTTGTCGACCTCCTTTTCAATTTCTGAACCAGTTCCGGGCGGAACCTTCGTTGGGGCTGCTTCTTGGGTGAGACGCCCTTCCTTATGGCCAAGCGGTGAACAGCAACCTTCGGGTCTAATCCGGGCATCTCCTTGTAATTCCAAGAAAATACACCCCTATACTCTAAAAGGATTCTGAAATACTCCCCCTCTTCTTCCGACGTAAGTAGGGAGCTTACATAGATAGGGCGAGGCTCCTCTACTATTCCAAGATTTAACTCTTTCAAATCATCGACCATTGCTTGCCTCCCCATCTTCAAGAGTCTTAGGAGTTTCAGCAAGCTCTATTTCATCCTCAGGATCTTGGTGTTCTGTGATAGTAATATGATTGGTTGACACAACTTCTTCTTGGCTGGACTTCTCTTCAGATTTGGTATTATCCGGTGACCTGTAAGAACCACAGTACGCCTCTTGACTCTAAGGGAACCATCTGTCTTTATATCAAAGGTAGAGAGACGCTTCATGCGAGAAGGAACGAAGCTTTGAACATCATTTGTGACTCCTATGCGTCCGAACACGGAAGTGTCTCCTTGACAAAGTTGTGGCTCCAACAATTCCTCCCTAGTTTTTATCCTAGAAAACACTGAAGGTTTCGACTGAGAATGACCCTTGATTCTACTGAAAACTGATCTCCTTCTGCTAGGTGCGTTTCCTATACGAGTAAAGACGGAAGGGCGTTCACTAGAAGTAGCCGGCTGTAACCTATCGAACACAGAGGACCTCGGCTTAGGCTGAGTGTTTTCCTCCTCACTAACATCAGCCTCTTCAGTTGTGATGTATTGAACCTCAGACCTCTTCTCCTTTCTTCATGCTGAGATTCTAACTGGTTGTATTGGCTCATAACCGAGACCAACCTTAGAGACCCTTACCGAACCCCCTTGCTCTTAGATCTTCTTCTCATTAGGGCCATAAGGCTTGGCCTCAACTACCTCCCCTAAGGGTGCCGGATTTCGAAAGTCATAACCAACCTTTTCCATAAGCTTGTATGCCTTCAGGTCAAACCCATCCTTAGTCCTTGGAGTCAGTTGATAAGTGAATTTTATATAGATATTTTTAGGTATTTTTAGGTAATTAACTTGTATATTTTAGTCGATTTTGTATTATAATTCAGTCTTTTTATATTAAATTCTGTAATATTCTTCATTTGGTCGAAATTTAATATATTTTGCAGATTTTAATGAAATTTCCCTAAAAACCAAGAAAAATGAGGAAAAAGGTGAAGAAATTGAAGAAGGAAATTTAAATAAAGAAATTGAAGAGGAGAATTAAATCGGAGAAGAGGAAATAGAGAAAAGTAATAAAAGGAAGAAGAATATAAAAGGAGAGATGAAGAAGTGCTGGCCCAATTGTAATTCACGGCCCGATCAATTCACGATTCAACAGCAACTTCACTCACGCTGGAAGCGTGTCTCCAGCTCCAGCAGCGCCTGACCATCACAAATGCATGCAGCGTTCATGTACCACGCTGGCAATACCGATAGAACCACGGAATCCGCGACAACGCTGTGTCAGATACTGCGTCGCGTTTGATCCATCTCCGTCTCGTCTATCTCGTACATAAGAAAAGCCGCCGCATTATTATTATAATCCCAACTTTAGGGTTTTTGATAGTTATTCTCTCCCTTTGGGGAGAATAAAAACCCTCCGCCTCTATTATTATGTATCCAATATTCAGTGTCTTATTTTCCTTCCGCCTTTTAGATTAGGGTTCTCTAAATTTCCCTCCCTTCGGGGAGCCGCTCTAGTAGTTTAAGAACAAAAGAGGAGGAGAAGGAGATCGATTTGGGTGACACAAAGAGATCGAATTCAACGACTCGGATGTTCGGTTTAATTTCTATTCTCTTTATATTTTGTTATTCAGTTTTTATTATCGCTTCCTTAGTTTTTATTATGAGTAACTAAATTCCCTTTGTTTGGGGGATAAACTCGATGTCTTTTGATTGAATTTGAATACAGTTTCGGTGTTAGGTTATCCTTTTATTCGTTTAATGGTAATTTGGCAATAGAACGACAGTTTGAGTCTCTCTACCTGGTTTTAGATTCTTGACAACACAGCGACAGTTTGAGTCTTGAATTGGAATGCGTAGATTGAATAGGTTTAGAAAATAGTTAGACATAATGATTCTTGCCTAGGGTCAATTTATAATCAATTCTTATCTTTGATTAGATTAAATAGTTAGAAATAATGTTTAGTCTAATCACTGTAACTCACCTAGGATCGAAAGATCGAAGATATAAGGCGTAGAAAGATTATAGACCCCGAATTATCTTGTTACCTGCACCGGGGTTGTTGATAATTTGATTGATTGACTAGAGTAGACTCCCCTAAACTCTTTTAATTATTTGGTTGAATCTTTTAATTTCCTGCTTCCTTAGTTAATTATCTGAATCATTACCCACAACCCTTTGATCGACCTAGCATCCTTTGTAGTGAACTAGTTTAGTGCGTAGTTGAACACAAGTCCCTAAGAGAGAAGTATATTTTATTACTACACAGACCCGTACACTTGCGGTACACAGACACCTATATGTTTTAGGTCTGTCAAGTTTTTGGCGCCGTTGCCGGGGACTTGTTTCCCCAATTGCCATTAGACGAACGCACTCTGGTTGACTAGGTTTTTATTGCTTTTCTTTAAACCCTAAAAAAATAATTAAAAATTAAAAATTTTTAAAACAAAAAAATGACATCTTTTTATTTTCCCCAACTTGAACGTGAATTATACTGGAATTATTATGAGCGTTTATTTGCTTTTCTTGTTGAAAGTGAGAGTATGATTGGAAAAAGTGAAATTCTTGATGTTATTTTTGAAGGTGTGAATATAGAGACACGTAATATTTTGAATCATTTTTGTTTTCGTGAAAAATCTGTTGATGAAGCTTGAAATTTACTTAAATCACTTGAACGTGATACGTATGCTTTTGAAACTTCTAATGATGTAACTGAGTACTTTAATCCTTGTGCCTTTCATGCTATGTCCTATATCTGATCTCATAATTCAATTTCTAGTGTTTCATATGAACAGGATGATTGCCCTAGTATTACCTTAATTAAATCTTTATTAAGGGCAGAGGTAGAAAGACTGAACGAGACAAATAAATTGCCAGAAGGGTGTGACTTGTTGCAGGACATTGACCATAGTTCTAATCCTTCCAATAAGGTAATATGTGATGATAACAAGTCCGTCGTCCCTTTAGAAGTCAGTCTAGATGATTATTCTAGTCCTAGTTTACCTGAAAACACTACTGATGGTGTTTCTGATTTGCATGATAATTCCTTACCTTTTTCTCAGTCGACAAGGTCTGAGGTGAGTGAAATTTCTGGGTTAGATACTAGGTTTGAAGAGAATATTCATCATGATTCAGTTGAAATTATTAATTATGAGGAACCTAGCGAGAATTAATATCGAATTGAATTTTTCAAACAAGGACCCTGATAATATTGTACTCCCTGATTCCAATGATTTATTTCATGCTTCTATTTCTTTTTCACGACCTTCAGTTTCACTAGAAATTAATAAGGGACCCATATTTGATGAAAAGACCTTTGATGTTCAAGTTAATATTTTTGATGAGGTTAATTCTTGTGAAACTAACAATATAATTGATGAGTTATCCCAAGGTACTTTTAGAGGTTGTGACCCCTCCATTGACCCATATTGGATATACTTAGATGATGTTCCTAGAAAATTCTTGTGGACCACATATTATGAATCTTTTGATTTTTCTAGCAAATTTGATTTATTACTGAGAACTATACTAATGTTTTATTTTATAAGTTTTCAGTTGATCTCTAACCTGTTAGCTTGCAAGCCGCATGAAGAGGAGTTTGACAAGCTTCTAAGGGCTTTGACGTCATCCGGAACGAAGACCCGGATCTTGACCGTTCGATTGAGTTTATTTTTAATTATTTTTAGAACTCTTAATTTCTCTTTAGTTTTCTTAATTTTTGATTTTAAATTGAGTGTTTGGTTATTTAAGTTTTAAGAACCCTAATATCGTTAGTATTGTTTGTTGTCTATAGGTGAAATAAAAGATTAAAGAAAGGCGGCAGACGCGAGGAAAATACCAGTGATAAGGCTCAAGTACAAAATGCTGGCCGCGCCTCACAAAGCGCTGGCCGCGTTTCGCTCATAAAACGAAAAAAAAAAATTTCAAGCGACGCTGGTAGCGTTTTGCAACAAGGGGTAGCGTTTATGTGAAAAGTAATCCCAATTGTGTTTCTTCTCAACAATATTTCAAGACCTCTAATTTTTTTCAAACCTTCTCTATTTCTTTCTTGTTCTTTTAATCTTTTATTTATTTTTCTTTTACTTTCCCAACCCCTTTATTAACTTCTTTCTCCAGACTCCAACCTAAATAATTTCTCAATCTGAAAATTTCTAAATTTCTTTTTACTTACAATTTCTACTCCTACCTGTGTTCAAGAAACTTTAAGGTACGATTCTTAATTTATTCTTCAACTTCATTATTACCTGCTAGTATTTGTGGTGTTTTGTTTTTTTGCATATTTCATACTTGAATATGTTTCCCAATTCACCATGTTTATGCTCATAGTTTGGTGCGCACCTTGCTTGAGTAGTTTTTGATACTAGCTAGTATATTTGGGTTGTTTAATTTGAAAAGTTGGTACCTTTGTCGTTTTCACACATGATTTAGAGTTGGATTTGTTGAGTATCTATTTTGGAAGCATGTGAAGTTGGTTAAATTCAGTTCTTGAGTAGTTAAGGTTGAAATCTTGAATCTTGAATGTTAGTTAATTAATATACAAGCATGGGGGGAGTCCTAATGACTTTAAGTTTGTTATAGGTTTGTTATGAATTAGTTATACTTTGTTAACAACCTTTTCCCTTTTACCTGTGTCCTTTGCATTGAGGACAATGCTAGGTTTAAGCATGGGGGGGGGGGGGGTGTATATACTATTTTCTAGTTTTTCTGTCAAATTTTTCTTTTCTTAGTTTATTTTTCATTTTTTTTCTTTTGTGAGTTTTAGTTAATTTCTTTTTCTTTTTCTTTATTTTGAGTCTTTGTTTTAGAGTGTTTTGTTTGAATTTTTCTTTCTAGTTTTTAGATTAGGTAAACCTGCATTCACCTAGGTTGCATTAGTTATATCATATTAGATTTTCTTTTCTTTTTAGTTTTTCTTTTCCTTGTTTTGCATCCACCACTATTAGAAAAATCCAAAAAAATCAGAAAAAAAGAAAAGACCAATTTTTTTTTTTTTAGGATTAGGATTAGCCTGTCCGGAATACCTTCGATGATGATTTGTAAATCACTTAGACTTTTAGTTTATCTTGCTTTACCTAGAGAAGTTTGGTTGAGAACCTAAAAGTTCTTGAAATCTTTTTCTTCAAATATTCTGATTTTGAGTCAAGTTATGAAAAGTGTGTTTAACTGCTTTGACTATCTTAGTTAGTGTAAATATGCGTGCCGTAAATCTTTGGGCTAGGTTTAGTTGATTGAGCCCTATCCCGTGAGTCCACATAGCCTAAAATTATGGATTGATCATTTTTATCAATTCTTTTATTCCTTGAGTGACTCCACCATTAGTTGCACCTCTAGAACTTGTTTTGCATCTTGTTTGAAATTGCATTTTTGCATTGCACGTTGTAACAAAGTGATTGAGGCATTCATTTCTTTATTAATTAAACTACATAGCCAAACAACCTCCCTAATGATATTATTACCGTTCTTTAGCCCCGCCTAGCCTTTCATTACCTTTCTTTTTGTGATGAAACCCTGACAATACAAGCCTTGGCCTTTATTAATTCCTACCCTCTGCCTTGCTTGGATGTGTGAGAGTTCATTATTCCGGGAGCGAAAATTGGTTCGGTGTTGTTATGAATTGAAATTGAGAAGTTGGGGAGTAATTATGATCTTTAATTTAAATTGGGATAGTTCATATTTCCAAATAATTATGAGTTAGCCAATTGGTTATGAAGTTCTTTTGACATATATTGAGGTCGAAGGTATAGTTTTATATTTCTTCTCCCCTGATCACCCACCAAAAATAGAAGAAAAGAAAAATGAAAAAAAGGAAAAGAGAAAAAGAGAAAAGGGTGATTAGGGAGATTCAATTGGAATTTGAGAAAGCCTTTGATCTGGTTGTAAGGTTTGATGAAGTAGTGTTTGATATCAATAAGGGAGAAAAGTGAGTTCCTTGCATACATTAAGCAAGAAGGTGAGTTGAGAGTGAGTTTTTATTTTAATATCAATCCAAGCATGGCTCTTTAACTCCTCATACCCAAATATTAACACTCCTTTCCCTTAACCTAAGCCTCGTTACAACCCTAAAAGTCCTCTTGATTGTCACTTGTCTATTTGCATATTAGCAGTGGAGAGCGAGATTCTTACCAAGCCTATGGTAGGATGTTTCTTTTGGTCTGAGTATGAGAAAAACTCACATACACATTCAAATTTGAGTGTTTGAGCGTTCAATTTTTATCCTAAAGTGAGTTTTGCTCTTTTGACTGGCTTACGTCCATAACCAACCGCGCATATTTACATTTATCTTAAGACTGTTGGCGATTTTTCACATTCGAAGTACTTGTTCTCTTTACTTAATTTCAAAAACTTCATTCTTTCTATTTCTCACTGATTTTGTTCTCTTCGTGATTAATATTGGTATTGCTTGATAGATTGATGTTTGATTTGGTTAGCCTGAGGAGGTGTTTAATTGTATTTGCACCCTAACATTAACTGTGTTTGTTTCTTTTTCCTTTTTATTTCTTGAGTCTTTTTCTTTTTAATTTTTCTTCTCTCCCTACTGTTCTTAAGTCAGACTTGCTTGAGGACAAGCAAGAGCTAAGCATGGGGAGATTTGATAAATGAATTTTATATAGATATTTTTAGGTATTTTTAGGTAATTAACTTGTATATTTTAGTCGATTTTGTATTATAATTCAGTCTTTTTATATTAAATTCTGTAATATTCTTCACTTGGTCGGAATTTGGTATATTTTGTAGATTTTAATGAAATTTCCCTAAAAACCAAGAAAAATGAGGAAAAAGGTGAAGAAATTGAAGAAGGAAATTCAAATAAAGAAATTGAAGAGGAGAATTAAATTGGAGAAGAGGAAATAGAGAAAAGGAATAAAAGGAAGAAGAATATAAAAGGAGAGAAGAAGAAGTGCTAGCCCAATTGCAATTCACAGCCTGATCAATTCACGATTGTATAACTTCACTCACGCCGGCGTGTCTCCACTCCAAAGCAATACTAACCATCACAAACGCAGCAAGATTCACACCACGCACTGGCGGTTCGGATGTAACTAAAGAATACGGAATCGCGGACAACGCTGTCATGCGTTACTACAATGGCCGCTCGATCCATCTCCGTCTTGTCCATCTCGTACATAAGAAAAGCCGCCGCATTATTATTATAATCCCAACTTTAGGGTTTTCGATAGTTATTCTCTCCCTTTGGGGAGAATAAAAACCCTCCGCCTCTATTATTATGTATCGAATATTCAGTGTCTTATTTCCCTTCCGCCTTTTAGATTAGGGTTCTCTAAATTTCCCTCTCTTTGGGGAGCCGCTCTAGTAGTTTAAGAACAAAAGAGGAGGAGAAGGAGATCGATTTGGGTGACACAAAGAGATCAAATTCAACGACTCGGATGTTCGGTTTAATTTCTATTCTCTTTATATTTTGTTATTCAGTTTTTATTATCGCTTCCTTAGTTTTTATTATGAGTAACTAAATTCCCTTTGTTTGGGGGATAAACTCGATGTCTTTTGATTGAATTTGAATACAGTTTCGGTGTTAGGTTATCCTTTTATTCATTTAATCTGCGTGTATTGTATGTCATGGTAATTTGGCAATAGAACGACAGTTTGAGTCTCTACCTGGTTTTAGATTCTTGACAACACAGCGACAGTTTGAGTCTTGCATTGGAATACGTAGATTGAATAGGTTTAGAAAATAGTTAGACATAATGATTCTTGCTTAGGGTCAATTTATAATCAGTTCTTATCTTTGATTAGATTAAATAGTTGGAAATAATGTTTAGTCTAATCACTGTAACTCACCTAGGATCGAAAGATCGAAGTGATAAGGCCTAGAAAGATTATAGACCCCGAATTATCTTGTTACCTGCACCGGGATTTTTGATAATTTGATTGATTGACTAGAGTGGACTCCCCTACACTCTTTTAATTATTTGGTTGAATCTTTTAATTTCATGCTTCCTTAGTTAATTATCTGAATCATTACCCACAACCCTTTGATCGACCTAGCATCCTTTGTAGTGAACTAGTTTAGTGCGTAGTTGAACACAAGTCCCTGAGAGAGAAGGATATTTTATTACTACACAGACCCGTACACTTGCGGTACACAGACACCTATATGTTTTAGGTCTGTCATCGGTAGATCATCACCATCTTTACACGACACCACAAACTCAGAAAGAGGGGGCTTCTTTGCCTTGTTTTGTTGTGGGTGGAGGATAGGAATGACCGCGTTTGCTTTGAGTGCGCTAGACCCTCTTCACTGACTTTCTTGTGAGATGCGTTCTTTGAGCTTCCAGTTGTATATTCGGCAAAAGGAGATTCCCCCTCCTTTCGGCGAGACTTAGGTATGTACCTTAGAACTGGTAGCACCGCGCCAGATGATGGAGCAACTTGCTTATTAGCTGGTTCAGAGAGTGCCACTGACCTTTCCTCTTTATGCGGTACCTCCCGTATATCGTTCGTCACTACCTCAACATCTTTCTTCAAGACCCTTTTTCCTGTGGAGGCAATTGACGAGGGCATCGCCTCCTTAAACGTCATAGTCTCTTCAAAGAATCTTGCATCTGCAAAGTGGGATTCATCCCTATTAAAAGGCTTAACATCACCATCTATCTTTCTTTCCGTGCCTCTATAATACTTCAAGCATTGATGTGGAGTAGAAGCTATGATGCCATGCTCATGTAGCAACGACCTCCCCAACAACAACTTATAGGAAGTCTTGGAGTCGATGACATGGAATATTGAAGTTGTAGATAAGTCACCCATCGTTAGCTCCACTCGAATCATCCCAAGTGCTCGTTGACCTTCGAGGTTGAACCCTTGTATCATTGTACGACTCTTGGAAAGCTCTTCAATTGTGATCCCCAATTCCGACATCATGGACTTTGACATGATATTCACCGCAGATCCTCCATCAACCAAAATGTGTTTGACCTTCTGTCCACGGATGTAGCCGGATACAAATAATGGACGATTTTGGAGCTTGGAGACTAGAAGTAAGTCATCGTCAGTGAAGTTGATGGATGTGTTGCAGGAAACACACTGTGTGAAAGTGACGGACGATTCCCCTACATCTTGAACCTTGTCGGCGTAAACCTCAGGGTGTTGCAATGTAGTGGCAACATGACGACGCATTTCTTCGGGAAGATGAAAGATTTGCTCCCATGCCATTCGTGCTGGTAAGGCCTCCAACACCCTTAGAGTTTTATCCGTAGCATTTTGAAGAAGATCTTGGTTCTTCACTTCGTTGTCCTCATCTTCGAGCTCGGAACAGGAGACCATGTTAACCACAACTTTATCAGCCTTTCCTAGAAAGTCCCCTGGGAAATATTCACCTAAGGTGAGAGGAGGACGTGAATCTTGCTCGAACGACCCAGAGGGTTTGACCAATTTCTTCCTAGCGCTGTCGACCCTCTTCCCTTGCCTAGTCGGTTGGGAACTTCTTTCCCCTCCTTATTGCTTTCTTTTGCGATATGATGGTACTTGAACTTTGTTGTTCTTCCTAGCTTTCCTTCGTGTGACGAGAGTCCATCCTCCCTCTTCCTCTAGACCTTCCGGCGCTTCAGTATGTTTCCTTTGAGAGGTCCAAGCTAAAATGGGGACAAAAACTGGTTCTTGGCTCCCGAACTGGATCAACACAAGATCTTCTCTATCATATGTAGCCAGGTGTGCCGAAATACAGTTAGTCTCGACGTTGTTGTCCAAGTCCAATATTATCCTCCCTTCTTTAGCTAACTTCATGATGCGCTCTTTCATGGTAATACATTTCTCGAGAGGGTGACTGACTACCCTGTGATAGTGGCAGTAGCTCGGGTCGTTTGCCCTTCCCGCTTCTTTCGACCTCTTTGGTTGCGGGAGCTCGATAACACCCTTTTCCAGAAAGTCATCAAGCATTCCAGACAAGTTTGAATCAGGGAACGTGTATTTCTTCTCTTGTAGCTCCTTCAACGTAGGACGTTTCTTAGCATCATTCCTCGAGAATGCAGTTTTTCTACTTTCTTGTTTGGGCGTAGATTCGAATCTGCTCGCTCTCGTTGAAATGCATAAGGAATCCCTCTTTGAAGTCTTCACCGACTTCACATTCTTCTTGTACTCGTTAGTACCTTTTCTTACTTCAAACGAAGATGAAGACTTTCCCCGAAGACTCTCTATGGTTATCTCCATGTCATGCGCCTTGGTTGCCAAATCTTGGAAAGTCCTTGGCTTGACCATTTTGAGGACGTAAAGCAGCTCCCAGTGCATCCCTTGAGTGCACATGTCGACAGCCGAAGCCTCGGAGAGGCGATCCTTGCACTCAAGACTAAGAGCCCTCCAACGATGGATGTATTCAAGGACTGGCTCCCCCTCCCATTGTTTGGTATTCATCAGCTCCGTCACGCTAACAACACGTTGAGTGCTGTAGAACCGGTTTAGGAACTCTCGCTCCATTTCTTCCCAGCTGTTGATAGACTCAGGTTCCAAATCTGTGTACCAGTCAAATGCTATCCCTTTCAATGATCGAACGAACTGCTTCACCAGTCGGTCTCCTTCCGTCCCTGCATTGCTGCAAGTCTCGATGAAATGCGCAACGTGTTGCTTGGGGTTACCCTTTCCATCAAACTGGTTGAACTTTTGATAAGTGCATTATTTGCACTTATTTCTAGGTGTTTTAGAAGCATAATCATGGTAGATTTAGGCAAAAAATGTGTTTAATCTTCCCCATTTCTCTATTTACGCTTGGTCTTTGTGTTTTTAGTATTGATTTGCAGGTTCAGGGCCAAAAAGTCGATTTTAGGAGTGAATTTGGGAAGACCAAAGGTACCACGGGCATCAACTACTGTTGTCCATACCGTGGTACAAATTTAAGCAAGAAACGAGCAGAGAACAACCAGACAGCAGCAACCACGGGCTGCCCGAGGTGACTGCCACGAACCGTGGTGGGCGCTGTTTTCTCGCTTTGGTAGTTATTTTCGCGGAAATAAACGGGAAAAGAAGGGGGACGCCGTTCATCATTGATTCTGGGCAGAAAAAGATAGAGCTTTTGAGTAATTCACCACCAAAGCATCTCCATTCATCGAGAATCAATCCGAAGAATTCGAAGAATTGAGATTCGAGAAGAAGCACGCGACGCTCGTGAAGCACTTTCTGCCCGGAGATCAAGAGACTCCACGGAATTCATCCTAGTGTTTGCTTTACTCTTCTCCTATTTCTTTCTTAGTTTCTAGAATTGATTACCATGTTTAGGACGTATTTCTTGTTTCCAATGACTATTTGCGAGTAGATTTCGTTCTTTCTAAGGTTTTGTGAACCAACATTATGGTGTTTGATTAGAATGTTTTAGTTTGTGCTTGAATTCTTGATTGAATCAATAGAAGGTTGCGTTTTTCATGCTTACGAACGTTCTTAAGGCCTTGGATGTTTGTAATTCAGAGATTAACCTGAGAAGTACCGAAAGGTGAATTAGGGGAATTTGACTACCATTCTGTCTACCTAGGTTTACGAAAGTTGAAAAAGGAGTAGTAAACTAGGGAATCATTTGATAAACTGACTTTTTGAGACCTTCAATTCTGTTTAACATGAAAGGCAGACGAAAGTTGTTGATTAGGTTAGTCAGGATAATTCTATTTAG